>CM040241.1:255698943-255907395 GCA_022545495.1 Chrysanthemum lavandulifolium | reverse complement strand
CGCCTCACGCCTTTTTAGAAGATTGTGTGTTTTTTTTTTTTTTTTTTTTTTTTTTTTTTTAACTATTAGAACATTGGGTTAAACCATAGTTTTTGTCACCTGAGAATCATTTTCCTCCACTGTCAACCTCCTTCACTTACACATCTCATCTAACCCATCTTCTTATCTCATTTCATTTCCATATGAACTAACATCATCAAGGTAACAACACCATTATTCTTATTAATTAATCTAACATAAAATGATGCACCACACATCTGTATCAATCACATGTACATCATCTCACTCTTCATATTTAAACTACAACAACCCTTTACTCTCATCATCATTACCCAACTGTTGTTGTTGCTCTTGTTGTTGTTGTTGCACTAATAGTAGTACTAATTTAGTTTATTATAATAATCATTTGCCTAGATTTAGTATCACCCCTAGTTTTGTATCTAACAGATTAAGACAATCTACTTTGATTAATTTTGCACCTAGTAGAAGATTTGTAAATCATGGTAGGAGGATAAGAGAGGTGTGTGATGGTAATAGTAGTAGGTTTTCGGTTACGGGTTTTGAGCGAAATTCGTATGAGAGGCTTAGGAAGTTAGGTAATAGTAGGTTCGTGTGTCGAGTTTTGGAAGATGAGAGTAGTGAAAGTGGTGATGAGTTTGTGGATGAAGTTGAGGTATTGCTTGATTTGTTGAATGAGGAGGTTGGTTTTGGGGATGTCGGGATTAGGGAGAGAACCTTAACGAGGGTTAGTGAGAAAAAGAAGAAGGGTGCTCGTTATGGTGGTGTTGGAGATAGGAAGAGGGTTGAGATGAAGGATGCTCGTTGTGTTAGTGAGAAAAAGAAGAATGTGCGTTTGGGACGTGTAGATAAGGATTTGAAGCGTGATGATAAAGGTGTGAAGATACGATCTAGGGTGGAAGAGGGTAAGAGTGATTTGAGAAAAGAAGGGTCTAATGGTTCGTCTTATTACTCAGTTGCTTCTACGGGGGAGTATGAGAGTGATAATGATGTTGAGGTTATACGGGATGATGGTTTTGTTAGAGGCGAGTCTTCGAGTGAGTATAAGGATGATCGGAAAATGGATAGTTATAGACGGTATGATGAAGAAGTTAAGGAAAATGTGGACGGGAAACAAAGTGAGAAATTGAAGAAAAATATTGCTGAGAAGTATTACGGGAATCAAGAGTGGCGAAAGACTTCTGAAAAGAAGCTTAATGTAGAGTCCAGTGAACAACATAGTGAAAGAAGTGATAGAATTATTGATCAATTTCAATCAGGGACGAAGTATAAAAGACTCGAGGAAACATCCACTACAGAGAGGGATAACAGACTTATTGGATCGAGCACCAGCAACCAAAAACGATACAGTGATACCGAAAATAAGTTGAGTACATCAGTTCAGCAACTAGCAAGTGAACATAAAGAGGAAAATTCTGATCATGTTACTCGCCAAAATGAGTACATAAAGCAGACAAATGTGGTTTCAGAAGCGTCTCATGAAGCTGACAGAAGAAAGGCTTCTTCGTCGTCACAAGAGACTAGAATGAAGAATTGGGAAGACAATTCAACATCATTTAGCGGTCGAGTTGATGTTCGAAGAGAAGAAAGACACCAGAGAGTTGACCACTTGACTGCATTAAGAGACTCTAGAATACAATCGCAACAAGCATCCCAAATTTATGATACAAGAATCAATAAGACTGATAACGCGTTTGTTTCAAAGAGACAATCTGACACCAGAAGCGATAAACAAGAGCGGCATCTAGAGAGTAAAATGAAGAGCTGGGAAGACGATTTAATAGAAATTAGTGGTCGGATTGAAGATCGAAGGGAAGATAAACAACAAAAATTTGACCAGTTGACCAGAATACAAGAGTCAATTGTAAATTCGCAACAGATTTCAGAAGTTTCAGATACACGTATCGATGAAAGTGAAAGCAGTTTGGTTTCACGGAGACGGTCTGACATCAGAAGAGAAAAACAAGAAATGAATTTAGAGACTAGGATGAAGAACTCGGAAGATAATTTAGTAACATTTGGTGGTCGAGTTGATGATCAAAGAGAAGAAAATTACCAAAAAATCGACCAATTGACCGCAGTACAAGAGTCTAGACTGAAATCGCAACATATATCTGAAAGCTCAGATAGTTTTATCAGTAACACTGATTACACCTTAGTTTCACGGAGACAATCCGACAATGTAACAGAAGTTACTGGTCAATTTGAAGACAGAAGAGAAGAAAATTACCAAAAAATTGACCAATTGACTGCATTTCAAGAGTCTAGAGTGAAATCACAACAAGTATCCGAAATTACAGATACACGTATCAATAGAACTGAAAACACTTCTGTCTCACTTAAACAATCTGACATTAGAAGCAAAAAACAAGAACTGCAGTTAGACACTTCAGTTTCGCAAGTTTCGTCATCTGGGGTGAAAATGGGGGAGGGAACCAATGAATCATTGAAGACCGGTAGGATAACAACTAAATCTTCAAGTTTTAATGTCGGTATGCCTAGAGAGGCGTCAAGTAGCTACAAAGCTTTGAAGTTAAATCCCGAACCTAAGTTACAAGAAACCGGTTATACTCGCGGTGGTGGTGGTAATAGCAGCTCACTTTCAGTTGTTTCTACTTCATCAGCAGGTGAAATCCAGGAGCCTTCGAGAGACACTATTGCTTCAGCTGATCAAGAACAAATATCCTCGAGTCGTTATGTCAGTGAGTTTGTTACGAAGGCAAAACACGAACTCTCTGGTTCTAAAGCTGAACTAGTGTATGAAGAAGCTGAGCAACATGAAGGTTCGGGGCCTTCTGATGAAACACAGCATGAAACTGGTGGATCGATACAAGTTTCATCATCAGGAGTGAAAATGGTGGAGGGAACCATGGAATCAATGAGAACCGTAGAAGAACAACTAAGGCGCCCAGTTTTAATGTCGGTATGCATAGAGAGCCAGCAAGTAGTTACAAAGCGATGAGATTGATCCCGAACATAAGTCACAAGAAAGTGGCTCGTGGTGATAGTAAGAGCGGGTCACTTTCAATCGCTTCGGGTTCATCAGGCTCATCAGCTGGTGAAATCCAGGAGCCACTGAGCTTCATCTCGGATGAAGATGCTATCGCTTCAGCTGATCAACAACAGATATCCTCCAGCCATTACATGAGCGATTTTGTTGACAAGGCACAACACGAACTTGGCAGTTCAGGTGAAGATGGTTCAGGTAATTCGGATCAAAACAATGGAGCTACGGGACCGTCTGATGAAATATGGCACGAAGCTGGGGAAACCATACAGCAGCCTTTGGAAACAGATGCACCTGATAACACGGTTTCTACCGAAAATGATGTATCTGTTAAAAGGAGTGGGAGGTCGGTATGGAATGTTATTGGAGATGTGGTTAGACTACGGTGGGCATCTCCACGTTCCGAAACAAATACTCCAAAATCAGGTGGTGGAATAGCTTCGTCAATTCAGTCCACAAATAGTGACACATGGTTTTCTGGTCATGAACCATCAGACTCAAATGACGAGAATGTGAAAAGTGGGAGTAAAAAAGGTCGATCTCGAAGGCAAAAAGACGTTTCTAACCCTTCAAGCTCTAAGCAGAGAAAAGATTCACCATTGTTATCATCATCATCAGATACTAATCTGGGATCTTCATCCAAAACCATGTCTCCTTTAGTACTCGAAGAGTCATCATTGCCGTTACCGGCAATTCGAATGAGAAGGTCACCTGCCAGAAGAGCATTTCAGTGCCCGACGAAACTGATGCATCCACCAGTGGGAACATTGACCAACTAGTTCCTAAACTGTTGACCCAAGTTCCACAAGCGGGTGCATCTGGTAGTGGCACAATGGTAATAATGCATCAACCAGTTTCTGCTGCTGGTGTGACTGATGGTGAATTAAAACGTAGGAAACTAGCACGGATAGATCAAGTGTCCCAAGATAGATTTGATGAATGGGAAGAGGCTTATACTGTTGAAGCTAAGCAACGTCAAAATGATGAAATTTTTATGAGAGAAGCGTTGTTGGAAGCCAAAAAGGCTGCTGATCTCTGGGAAGTGCCAGTTGGGGCTGTTCTGGTGCAGGATGGTAAAGTAGTTGCTCGGGGATATAATTTGTAAGTTCCTCATGGTTTCTTCAATTTTTTGTACTTTTTTACTAGTGTATCAGCATTCCATAAGATGAAAATTTGAAATTTTTTGTGGTTTTAGGGTAGAAGAGTTACGTGACTCCACTGCACATGCTGAGATGATTTGTATACGCGAGGCATCAAATAACCCACGCTCATGGAGACTTTCGTAAACCACCCTTCTCCAGTGTTTTAGTTGTAACATATTTGTATCATAAATCAGACCTACTAAATAAAAAACAATAGATGGCTAAAAATAATACTACATAACTAATTTTTACAACTAATTAGTCCCATGTTACTTATGCTACACTTTCAGGGTACCACACTTTATGTGACACTTGAACCATGTCCCATGTGTGCTGGAGCAATCCTTCAAGCACGGATTGACACAATTGTATGGGGAGCTCCAAATAAATTGCTTGGCGCCGATGGAAGCTGGATCAGGTATGAAATCTTTGACTGGGTATATTACAGAACCAAAAGACCGCTATGTTAAGTACAGTATTGAGTTAACTAGATAACTTGTGTAGAGATGGCTATATCGACCATATTTTATTTCCAGAATGTGAAATGGGTAAAAATTTACTTAGATAAAAGGAAACCGGGTCAATCAGCTTACTCAAAAGTCATCTAAAGTGTTCTCTAAAACTTTGAACACATGTAATCGTATAGTGTTGCCCTTCTAATGACTTGGTAAACGACAGCCCTCCAAATTTGACGAAATTAGTTTCATGCTAAAGCTATAATAATGCATTCAACTTTGGGTTAAACTTGCACTCTGTATTTTCAGACTGTTTCCTGATGGTGATGGCGGAAATGGGTCAGATAAGCCGCCTGCCCCTGTGCACCCATTCCATCCAAACATGACAATAAGAAGAGGGTATTATCGGCAGAGTGTGCAGATGTTATGCAACAGTTTTTCCAGTTACGGAGAAAGAAGAAAGAAAAGAAGGCGGAAACCCAACTACCAACTCAATCACCCTCTTCATCGCTCCCCATCACACACCATCATCGTTCAAAGTTTTTTAGTAAAATGCACGATGCCTTTGGCATCATGTTCTGTTTGTAGATCATATATTCTTTTATCATTAGTAACTTTTTGTACCTTTTTTTGGTTTAATGTTTTTCAGTTGCGATTTATGGTTAATTGAACAGATTTTGCATGATTCAAACTAGGCTTTAATGATTATCATACTTATATGAACATGTAACTGAATTCACTCTGGAGAAACATCTCATTACATAATTCAAGATTCCTTATAAGCTTATATATACTGTCAAAATCGAGATTTTTAAAGTAAATAGAATACAATGATGTATCATATCATTCATATCAAGCTTGATCTGTATCTGAACTCGCATTGATTTCTTCCCGAAAGTCGTACTCCACCATAAGATTGAGATTGTCAACAAGTTTGTGATATTGTGAGCATCCTGAACACTGCATACAAATATCCATCCGTCAGGATAAAACAATATCTTTTCATTAACTAAGTCATAAATAAACACTTGTGAATGTTCATTTTCACGATGTCAATGATAATTTATAAAAATATTACTGGGTTTGTTGACAACATAATCATATTGCAAAAATCTAATAGCATGTCACGAGTGTAAAAGAAAGAGATACCTGTACATAGACCAACCCTTTTTCGTAAGCTAATCTGTTAATGAGTCTTTGTGATCTTACGCCACACGCATCACAGGTAAAATGCACTTGCAAGCTTCTCCTAGGAAGTTTGAGGTCAATAGTTGCTCCCTGCATGTTTGCGTGATCAGAAAAAGAACAGTTTTAGTCAAACATACTAAATTTGCCTAAACAAAGAAAAGATCCGCCGCATAGAAAGTTTTGTTGCTATAAAGTCTCTCTTCAAGAAAAATGAAACACAGATTAGCGAAAGATAAACTAATTTTCTTCTTTTTTTGCTAAGATGGTATTTCTTGTGCTTCATTTCCCTAAACGATACATAAAAACGGACAAAATCTCAGGAATATGAACTTGCAGAATGCATGGCTTACAGTTCCAACACTTGCAAGATATTATTATCTGGATTTTTTTTTTATTTTTTTTATTTATTTTTTTTTTTTCTCATTTTTTTTTTTTTTTTTTTCATAAGAAAACAGTATGGAATTAGCAACTCCAAGCTGCTTATTCAGAATGGCCTATTTCAGTAACATATTATCTGATACACATTTTGAATTAGCAAATCCAAACACCCTCAAACCAGCTTATTATTTCGTATGTAAGTTACAAAAAGAAGATATTAATTTGAAGCTGAAAGCAACCAAACACGCCCTTAGTTTGATTTCGAATAAGCTACAAGTGATCCTATGGTTGGCGATAAAATTTAAAGACATTCGTATCTAAAGGCATAAGATAATGGTTCCCATGAAATTCGATATGCATCAAAATGTGATGACTACACAATAATTGGTATACTTATTCGTTTGATTCTTCAATCAAACATTATAAACGCAAGCATTCCATTATCTCAAATATACTCCATTCCACATACATGGGAAGTACAATCGAACGTCATCATTTGGTTGATTCTATTCTAAGATTGACCAAACAAATATATAACAAAGCAACAGATCATATGTACTTTACTTGATTCTAAACACAAAAAACCACAATCAGTCCCCTACCACACTTACATCCAAATCTCAAGCAAGTACTATCAATAAATCCTACTTATTAACAAAAAAATATTCATTACATATGTTCCACAATCAGTCATACAAAATCATATCTAACTCTCCAGTACTATTAAATATAAATAAATCCTAACTATTTGCAGAAGACTTCATCCATATGCTACAAGGAGTTGGAGATCAAAACTACTCATAATCTTCAGAAATTTCCATAATTCATTCTATCGCTTATTAAAACTGATTGTCTGCTTATCACTTTTTTGAAACAGGTTGTTTTAAATAGCCATTCTTAACAATTGGATAAACGGGTCAAATAAGTAAACCCAAACACACTCATAACCGCTTAGTTTCATGCCATATCAAAACACAAAAGATAGTGTTTGGAATTACCTATTTAAAATGCTTACGAAATCTTAGGTAGTGTTTGAAATTGCTTTGATACATTGTTTTCTAACTCTAAAATAGAGAAAATAACCTTTTTTTTGCTCGAAAAGTAAGCATATAAGGAGTACCATCCAAACACTCAAAAGTCAAAAACATTTATCTATGTTAATACTGGCATGTGAATACTGGCGATAATCTAGATTTTGACAATAGTCACAAACACCCGTAAGATCAAACCAACAACAAAGAAAAAATAAAGATGCATACAGTGGTTGATTCAATAGAATCAGATGATCCTTCCAGTTCTAGAAGCACTTTTAAATCAACTTCAGCCAAACAAGAAACCACTAATAGTTTTTATGCTATTCAAATTCTATATATCAAAATCAAATCACTACACAATAGTTAGTATACTTATTCGCTTGGTACTTTAATCAAAAATCACGATAGTAAGCAATTCACTATCTTGAAAATATTCTTCCATCCCACATAACATGGGATGTACAATCAAACATCCAAACATCAACCTTTTTGACTTGATTCTATTCAAAAACTGACAAATGAAACACTAATAACGCAACAAATCACATGAGCTTTACATGATTCTAAACACCGAAAACCCACAATCAATGCTACATAATCAAGCACAACTCCCGACTTAGTACTGATTTAATAAATCCTAACTATTTGCACAACTTTGCACTACATCAGTGGCATGGAGTTGGAAGCCACATTCATTCATTCTTTCACGAATCTGAAATTTTCAGTTGTATAGCTTATGTAAATGGTTGACCTACTCATAGCTTTTTTATAATAAGATGCTTTGACTATGCACTTTTGATTAGTAGCTTATTCAAAAGGTTTATTACCCTCAGATAAACAGAATAACTTAGTGCTCAAAACTTCTTATATCTATGATGTATCAAAATACAATAAGAGTTTCAGATGGCTTATGAAATATAAGCCGAAATTATATAAGCTCATACATATTTTGGGCTTATACTTATATTACATAGGCAGCTTATGGCTTAAAAAAATAAGCTCATGACCCCCTCATAAGTCTTTTACATAAGCTCACCTCCCCTCAAATAAGCCACAAAATTTGATTTTATCAAAACCCCGTCATATAAGCTCATAAGCCCAACAGTATAAGCTTTACTCAAAACACTTGGGGTGTTTGGATCAGCTTATTTAGCCAGCTTATGGGCTTATTTAACTTTGGAAAAGCCGATAAGCTCAATTTAATAAGCTCTAAAAAGGGAGCTTATCGGCTTTTCCAAAATCAAATAAACCCATAAGCCGGCTAAATAAGCTAATCCAAATGCCCTATATAAGCCCCCTAAAAAAGCTTAAACAAACACACCCTAGATAAGCACAGCAGTCCCAAACATCCTCTTATATCAAACAAACATTAAAAACTATAAAATAAAACACATACATTTGTTGATTCAATAGAACCAGAAGATCCTTCCAGTTCAGCATGGCCTTTCAAATCATCATTTACCAAACAAGAAACCAAAACAGGAGACACATGTTTTGACCCATTCGTTTTTGCATAAGAAATACCCAACCTGCAGAAGTGATTAACTGGAGTTACCAAAATGTTTAACAAAAGTAAATAGCATCATAAAGGAACATTTTTAACCATAAAACTACCCACAGGCCAATATAGATAATCAATACATAATGGATACTGTATTATGCAACTATCATCCATGTATACTAACTCCGCACACGTAAGATTTTCAGGTCCATATATAGAGAACATGTTACCTATAAAACTCAAGCAGCAATGTAAAAGCCACAAGTGTGCAAACATGCATAGAAAAAGGTCCCACAAACATTCTAGGACAATTTTTGTTGGTAGTTAAGAGAACATTGTAGGTGATCAACAAACGACAAATGGTATCATGATATAATACTCATTAACGATAATATTTTTCTTTGGCCTCATATATAATAGGTCCATAAACTGCATGTTATATAAGGCGAAAAAATACTTTACATGCTATGTGCCAATCTAAAAGGCAACCTAGCAAAGGATTCACGATTTATTGACACGAACCCATCCCATACTAGGTTGCATCAAGCCACAAGCTAGGTGTAGAACTCACTCCAAAAAGCTAGCTCAAAGGAGGAGGGGACACCTAGACTTTATAAGGCACCAACCAATCCCATACTTGGCCGATGTCGGATCGTAACAATACCCTATGCTATGAAGAACCAACGTCCTTGTTGGTCACGGCTAGCACCCCTCTTTTAGGTCCAAGCCACCACTCCGAGCTCGTTGGTCACGGCCATGTTGGTCACGGTTGGCACCCTTCTTTTTTCTGGTCCAAGCCACCACTCCGAGTGTTGGAAGCTCGAAAGGTAGGGCTAGCTCTAATACAAAATGATACGAACCCATCCCATACCAGGTCGCATCAAGCCACAAGCTATGTGTAGAACTTACTCCAAAAAGCTAGCTCAAAGGAGGAGGGGACACCTAGACTTTAAAAAGCACCAACTAATCCCATACTTGGCCAATGTGGGATTGTAACATCATGTACCAATATAAAAGGCAACCTAGCAAGGATTTTAGTTTTCAAAAGTAATCACATGCCACAAGTGGTGATCAACATACAGTAGGCGACATCATAAATTCACAACCGAGCAAAGGTGAATCAATGTAATTCCCAAAAGTAATTCTATGCACCCAAGTGGCCAAGTGAGCACTTATTGGAGAAAATAAATAGTGTTATGGTGATCAACATACAATAGAAGATATCATAAATTCACATGTTTAACCATAAGCTACGTCAATCAACAAAGACATGGTATACAGGTCAAAGAAGGTGTACCTAAAGTGTGGCTATCTAAACAAGCAAGTGAAGATTTAGCAATCTAATATCCAAAAATAGCCATAGGAGCAAAGGAAAATATTTATATAGTACAACAATTAAAATCGCAACTTAACATCTATCTATAACAATAATGGAGCCCCTTTACCGCCCAAATGAAAAGACCAAGATGTCATACAGGGAAACTGAGCAAAGATGAATCACGGTCATTTCTAAAAAGTAAATCTACGCACACATGAGCCATCAAAAATAATATACAGGGTGATCAACAATGTACATATATTATTCATGAACATGAACCCTTAATTCTGTGTGGTCTTCCATCTCTGAACGTTAACTACACACGGTAAAGACACAATGCATCCCAAGTAGCAACATAATCAGCTCAACAAAGCAAGATGCATTATTGGAGATTCCGAAGTGATTCTAAGGGTGCGCTTGGTTCAAATGGGGAATGGGAAAGGCAAAGGCAAAGGGAATGCAAAGGAATGGAATGGAGCTTATCATTATCTTTGATAGTGCTTGGTTTAAGAAAAACACGTTAACCTCCAGAGTGGTGGTGGTGGTGGCGGCTGGTGGTGGTAGTGGCTGCTGGTGGTGGTGGCTGGTGGTTGGTGGTGGTGGTGGTGGCGGTGGTCATTCTTGCATTCTTGGTGGCGGTCGCTAGCAATTTCTTGGATAATGCCCCATTACCCAATACTAAACAATGATTGATTCCCTACTCCTAACCGGACATGTTTAATCATTACATTTCCCATTCCCAACCCCCCATTACCCCCAACCAAGCACCCCTAAGTGTCAATAATAACTGAATTTGGTTAAAGTTCCGGATGATCAACAATCAATAGATAATATCTAAAATAAAACATCTTCAAACACATAAGATGCAAGAAGACATAAAAAACGATCAGCTAAAAGATTAAAACACACGTACTAGGAGATAATATAGCTTCAAAAAGTAACTTTAGACTCAAAAACCAAAAATAGTATCCTAGATTGAACACCCATAAAAACACCCATGTAATAAAGGGCAAAAAAAAAACTACTGTACATACCATATACCTATCTAAAAGACAACCTAGTATTCATGATTGTAGTTTTCTAATGTAGTCATAGGCACACTAAGGGCCAAACTCAATTAAAGGATGAGTAGTCAATAAATCACATTTTTTGGTATTATATGACGTGAAAATGAGAGCTACGTTGACATATTTGACCTCAATGCTACAATCCTGTTATGGGGTCGATAACATTAAAAAAAAAGTGCATTAGAGCACAGGTCTGGCAGAAGAGAAAAGCTATGCATACTAACGTAGGGGTGTCAAAAAACCAGACTCGACCTGAACCCGATTAAGTCTATTCGGGTCCGTTTACTCAGATCAATAATTTTATTCGGGTCAACCCGAGTAACCCGAATACTAAAAAGGGTCGGGTATCGGGTTGAAATTTTTTGGCTAACTCGGGTTCGGGTCAACCCGATTGACCTAAATAAGGGTCATTTTTTATTTTTTTTAATATATATATATTTTAAACTATCTATTTGAACGAGTATAAATTTGCAATTTTATTACATATGACTCATATTCGGGTTGACCTGAACCCGAATGGACCCGAACCGAATTGACCTGAACCCGACTAACCCGAATTCAAATAGAGTCGGGCTTGGTTAGGGGTGGCAATTTCGGTCATGTTCGGGTTGGTGGGTTGGCGGGTTCAAATATCTCAACCAAAACCTGACTTGTTTAGTTAATCGGGTCGAGAAGTTCAACCATAACCTTAACACATTTATTAAACGGGTTAGTCGTGTAGACCCATTTATGATTGAATATAATTTAATGGGACATATCGAATAATAGCAAGTCGTATGTTAGAAACATCAGAAGCAACACGATAAATATTTTGATATAAGTATATGCCATTATCAAATATTTCAAAAACGATATATATCATAAGATAGAGATATATAATAGTTGGGTCTTATTATAATGAAATTAAAAACTTAACTTCTACGTAGTAATATTTAATATTTTTTAATGTATTTTCAAACGGGTTGACGGGTTGTAATCGGGTTGAAAATCTCAACTCAAACGGTCAAACCTAACCTATTTATTAAACAGCCGTGTCGACCTTTTTCCAACCCGAATTTGTTTAGCCTCGAACCTAACCCGTTTATTTTTGTGTCGGTCTCGGGTCGTGTCAAGAATTGTCACCCCTAGGTTTGGGTATGGTATTTTTAGCCTTGACTCGACTTTGACACCTAACCCGAATTGACCCGAACCGACCAACCCGACTCGATTAACACCCTTTATTCCTGAGTATCAAACCAATCCAACTGAGCAAAGGTGCATCAATGTAGTTCCGAGAAAGATACGGTAAACTCACATCTTTGACCATAGTTCAATATGTTGTTCCTTCCCCAGAATATAAACTAGATGAGTCAATATTCGACATGGTATACAGGTTAAAGAAGCTATGCATAATCTAAGAAAGCCAAGTGATGATTCATCAAAATCTAATTTCCAAAACTAATTATAGGAACAAATGATCAGAAATCACATGTAATACATGGAAACTGAACAAACACGAATCAATGTCATTTCTGAACAGTGATTAATTATAAAAATCAATAAAGCGCATACTTTATGAAATATTTATATGAAATAAGCAAAACCCAGAAATTAATTCGAAAAATAAGAAGAAATACCTGGGGAATTTAGGGGTTTGGTTGAGTTTGATAAAATTATTAGGGGTTTGAAGAACAAAGGGTTTATTATTATTGGGTTTAATTGATGGAAGTGAAAACAAGGAAGAAGAAGATATAGTTGTTGCCATTGGAGTCAAAGACTCGTGTTAGTTTGTGTTTGCAAGCTTCTAACGATGGGCCTGTTTGGTAACTTTTTTTTTTTTTTTTTTTTTTTTTTTAAGCTGTAAAGTTTTTTATAAAAATAATCTTCCAAAACAAGTGAATTTTGTTTGGACACATCAACTTCAAGTTTTATTTTAAACAAATACCCAAAACGAAAAGTTGATTCACGAAGAACTTTTAAACGTCTATTAAATTAAAACTTTAAATTACTAATATACCCTCCAAACATTTATTTACAATTATAGATTTGTCCTTTTATGTCATTTTACATATTATAATTACATTTAACAATTTAATTTACCAAACACATTGTTATTGAAAAAGATACAATTAGAATTTATGTTAACAAATTATGTTTCTGATTACCATACCATATTTACATACTGATTTAAAGATACACCATGGTTTTACTTAAACATACCGATGTGTACTATATGGGTGTTTGTGTTACCTTAATTTACTTGCTTTTAGCTCATGTAAATTTGAAAAGGGTTTACTATTTCACATTACGATGAAAATCACCAAGCATAAGAACGGATTTTATAGTGACATATCGCTTTATGTTAAAAAGGTTCTGAGTTATAAACGAAAAATAACAAAAGTTTGAAGATTTGAGGATTAAACATAATGTTTTGAAACCCGGTTTGACCGGGTGGTTCAACCGTTCCGGTCAAAAAACGGGTTGATTTAAACCGAGTCAACCCGACGGGTTGGGTCAAATTAAACCAGGTCAACACACCGGGTTTAAAGTGTCCCGGGTCAGCCCGGTTTTCGATATGTATTAATAGTTTCCTTTTAAAATATATGTTTTAAACATTTTCTTTTTTAGTTTCAACATTTCACTTTTTACTTTTTGGTTTTTCCTCTATATATAGTATAGCAGGGTACCCGCGCCTATGACGATTAACCGGAAAATAGATCTCGATAAGACCTGATTCATCAGTTTGTATCGGTTTTAACGGGTCTCTGGTTCGTTTTCGGATAGCGTTTATTGGTTAGCCGAACCAGTGGCGACACCGGTTCCCGGTTGAACCTGTTGGTCCGGTCCGATTTTCAAAACTATATGTAACATCAACTTGTTAGGGTGTTTAAAAAATAACATTAATTAGTGTGTTTAATTATTTTATATTTTGGATTATGTTATACCTTGTTTAAATTAGATATTGTGAAATTATTATTGTACTTTTTAATAAGGGATGTTTTAATTGGTTGTTTTGATTTGGTAGATATTTTTTTAATTGGTGGTAAAATGTGAATAAATTATTGTACTATTACATAATGGGTGTTTTAATAAGAGTATTAATTACACCATACATTTCTCTTACCTTTTACTTTTAACATTTCACTTTTCAAGGTTTGACCGTTTTTCTTTTATATGTAGTATAGATACAACACATTTTCAAAATTTTCGACAAATACATTCCTTCATTAGTCAAAGTTAACCAATATACATCTCTCAGTTAAAATGAGGACTAATGATGTAAATAAGTTCTCCGTTATCTCTTAACGAGATAGAAAATATTTACACCGTTAATCTTCAAGACTAACGATATTTGCACCGTTAGTCCTCTATTGTAAATAAACTAAAAAGAGGGCAAGTGGGTTCGATCCCCACTTGCCCTTTTTTTTAGTTTATTTACAATATAGGACTAACGGTGCAAATATCATTTTGTATCTTGTTAAAAGATAACATAGAAATAATTTGCACCGTTAGTCCTCATTTTAACCAGGGATGTATATTGGTTAACTTTGACTAACGGAGTTTCGAAAATTTAGAAATGTGATGTATAGTGTGAAATGGGATAAACCATAGGGATATATTTTGAAGTTACTCTTTGAAAAAGCTAATTAAGTTTATCTTTCCAGGCTTTAAAAAGTTCAAAATACGTCCATATGGTTTCTCCATTGTCCTGTTTACATTCCCGTGGTTTTTTTGGCACACATACATCCTTCCGTTAGTAAAGTTGGAGTTGCCTACAATACATCCCTCCGTTAGTAAAGTCAGTTTAAGAGAACTAACGATGCAAATTATTTATCTGTTATCTCTTAACGAAGAGAAAAATATTAACATCATTAGTCTTAAGGACTAACGGTGCAAATAAACTAAAAAGTGGGAAGCCGGGCTCGAACTCGGTCTAGTCACTCACGAAACAACGCCCAACCAAAGGACTAAGCGTCCGGTGGTATAATATACCAAAATAAATTTTTTATCCATTTTTGTTAGGATTTATACATTTTCGTCCATTTTATATGCTTTTATCGTTTTCGTCCATTTTATACGCTTTCATACATTTTATCCGCTTTTATACGTTTCGCTCGTTTTATACATTTTTCTTGAGTTTTCATAAGTTTTTATCCGTTTTTATACGTTTTCACCCGTTTTTATACGTTTTCTTACGTTCTCATACGTGTTCGTCAGTTTTTATCCGTTTTATACGTTTTCACCAATTTTTATATGTTTTCGTACGATTTCATTCGTTTTTATACGTTTTCGTCCGCTTTTAAATGTTTGTATCCGTTTTTACCCATTTTCATCCATTTTAACACGTTTTCATCCGTTTTTATACGTTTCGTCTATTTATATACGTTTCGTCCGTTTTTTATACGTTTTTATCCGTTTTCATCCGTTTTTATACGTTTTCGTCCGTTTTTATCCGTTATCATCTGTTAGCAGTAACATTTTTATTAGAAGTGATGGTCATTCACGTTTAGGAACTTTGTAACGTATGTTAGATATCATGATAGAATAGTCAATGGGCTCGTGGATTGGGCTAAGCTAAATGGTTAATCGTTTAGTTAAGCTAGCCTTGTATAAGTTCATGTAACCCAATCCATGTCCAAGCCCATCTCACGGCCCATGGCCAAGCCTTAGGGCATCATGTTACTTGTACTATAAATACCCCTCAAAGTCTCATTTGAGGGGTGTGCTTGAGGTGTTTGTGTGTGTGTTTTCATATGAAATATTGTTTCATCTTCTTTCCTTTATCTCTCTAAATACATACGCATAATATATTCAAGTCACCATCCCTCATCTTTTCCTTTCTTAATCTCTACGCATAAAGTGTTTGTGTGGAACGTGTTCTTCTTGTGTTAAGCTTGGTATTCGTGTGATAAGGTTGATATATTTAAGGTCCTACAATTGGTATCAATCGCCTAACAATTGTTTAGGAGTGTTGTGTTACGTTTTTGGTTAGAACTTTACACATAAAGATGCGTTTTTTCTGTATAAACGTGGGCTTTTTGCATAAAGTTTTGATTTTTACGTGGTTTTAAGCTTAAAGTTGTAGACTTTATTGATCTTTAAGTGTTTTGGAAGAAGTTTGTGCAAAAGAAATCATTTGGAAACGTGTTTTGGGTGAAAATCGTGTTTTACACATTTCGGGCATCTTACGCGAAGCATACTTTTGGTCAAAACCTCTTTTATGCGTAAGAAAAGTCAAACCATAGTTTCCTACGCGTAAGGTCTACGCAGAAGAGCTCAATTCCTACGCATAAGCTTTTGGTGCATATTCTTCGAGCTTCAACGGTTACTCGCTTCCTCACTTGGATAAGTTTGTGGAACACTTGACTTTGGATATCTTCTACATCGGAATAAGTGTAAAGGATTTTGGGCAAACCCTAGTTTTACGCTGTAAGCTATTCCCACGCCGTAAGCTCTCTTGTTACGCGTAAGTTGGGTTTACGATAAGCTTCATCCCACGCCTAAGGAATTCTACGCATAAGCTTGATCCCACGCCTAAGCAATTCTACGCGTAACTTCTTCCGCTCACGCATAAGCATTGTTCTAAAAAAAAAAAAAAAAAAAAAAAAAATCATATTTTAGGGAGTCTAAACGTTAAATTTTTACGCGAAATTCAAATTTTGGTATAACTTGGAAAATTTTGGTCAAAAATTCAATTTTTTTGACCCAAATTCAAATTTTTTCGGTCAAATTTTGCGTCAAAATTGTCAAAACTCAAATTTTTCATACAACTTTAGAATTGAATTTTATAGTGAATTTAAAAATTTGGGAGAAAAAAAAATTACGCCAAAGAACCGAGTTCACGAGTACGACTTTCAGCAAAACTTCAAACGGCAATATCTTATTAAACACAACTCCTTTATCGTTGAATCGATCCTACATCAACTTTCTCATATAATACCTTCATCAATGGCAACTGACGAAGATCGTCTCAAAACTGCTTTCACAAATGCTATTGCTTCATTCTCCAATGCATGGATTTCAGAGTTCATAACGCAGTTTGCCCAACCATGTATGCATATGAGTCAAGAAGGACACATGGTTGATGTTATTGGGAATCAGAATGGATTTGCTACGGGTATACAAATGGGGAATCAGATGCAATATGCGGTGATGAGATGTTGGACAATGGGGGGTCGATTGTGAATCGAATCGATATCAAATGGGAATCACTGCTTTATGACTTGGTTCGTAATGCTACCCGACGATCACAACAAAGATTCGAGTTATTTTGATTAAGAATGCGATGTCAAACCAATGACGCTGGCTGAAAGGATCCAAGACATGTTGATGTTAGCACCGAAAGAAGAATCGGGAATAGGGTTGATCACGAGGAATACGAATTCGAGATATCCGTGACGGCAGATAAAGAAAACGATTATGCAACCTCCGGTCATACAACAACCAAATAGGACACAACATCAAGTGGTACTTTTGACACACCTCCGCCTATGACATGATCCACTCAATGAGGTACCAAATTATAGTAATGTTGCTAATTCGTTTACTCATGAGAAGCCACATTCGTGTCTCCCAAACCTTATTATGACACATATGTGGGGAGCAAGTTAATAGCAATGTTAACTCGAAACTCCATATATGGATCATAATGGAGGTCTAGTTGAACATAATGGTGCTAATGATGAGGAAACACGTGCTTATTTTGAAACATTAATCAATAACTATGGCATTGAAATCGAGAAAGTTAAAACGGTCAATCGCTGGTTAAGGCCGCGAATGCTAAATTGACCGAGCTTGAGAGTTACAAGGAGAACGCAAAAGCTTTTGAATTTCACAAAACAAAGAGTCAAAATTAGAAATTGGTTATCGAGATTCCGTTTTAAGAGAAAATCAATTGCAAATCAAGTATAACATGCTTGATGTTAATTTGAACTTGAAAATTAAATCTTTAAACGTGAAATTTTCGAACTTAAAACCAACTTTCTAAACAAAAGCAACTTACTCGATCTTGAAAAGAGAAGAAACAGTTGATTCTCGATTTTTCAAAACGAAGATTCTCTTCTTGATGAAATTCTTGATAAAGATGAAAAATCAAAACTTGGAAAGTTTGCTTGTTACAACGGGTCATTCAATTAAATCAACCAATATGCCGATTAATAAAACAAACCGTATTTTCATACAACACAAAAATGGCTCTTGGTAACACACCTCCTTGTTTCCTCAAGAAAGCTCGGAAAGAACATAATGTTTTGAATAATGGACAACCTTTGCATGAACCCATAATTGTTCATGATTCTCTTGAAAAGTTAGAACTATCTGATGAGAGTAGATCAAAAATGAAACAAAAGAATCCAGATCTAAAACCAATTGATTATAACAAATGGAACAAAATTAATGGAATTACTTTTGTTTCTCTAAAAGAAAAGTCAAAGTTTTCCATCACACCCAGTGTCAAAACCAGTTTCAAAACCTGTTGTTGTCTCACACTCTCTTTCGAAAATCAAACAAATGTCTTCAAACAATCCTTTTAACACAAGTGATGCTAGAAGAATTTTAAAGGATGTTAAAACTAGAATTGGGGGACTTCAAGAGACTGTTAAAACTAAAACCAATATTACAACTAACATCTGGTTTTCTAGTTTTGATGATGAAAATAAAGCGTTTTTTGAAACTGAAATTGCCCCTCAGCTAAATAACATCAATTCGAGGGTAATTCATTTTGAACAAGCGTTTTTGAAAGAAACAGGTGACTTTGTCAAGGACCATAAATCCCTGGTAAAGCAAGCTAATGAATGTCTTGAAAAAAATCAAAGTTTTGGAAACACTAAATGATTCTCTCTTCGAAGACGTTATGACTACCGATATCATGTCCATTATTTTACAAACATATTCTGTTGAAGATCGTGAAAGACTCCAGTCTGAGACCTCCGCAATTGTTTCAAAATATGAAAAAGCTCTTGAAAAACTTGAAAAAGAAAATGTGTCCTATTTTAAACAACTTGATCGAAAAACCGAGGAATGCAAGTATGACAAACTGTCGTATGAGCGTGCCTACAAGGACATGAAAGAGCAAAATGATCTTTTGAGAGCTCACCGGAAGTCAAAAGGAAAGGTCAGATACTAAGTTTGCAAAACCATTGACCGAGGAGAAAACAAATGTTCCCAAACCGTTTTCAAACCAAAATGTCTATTTCTCGCCTCCAAAAGTCAATGAGAAAATGATTTATCAAAAAAATACTCCACAGTCTTTGCCTATTAAAAGAGAATTATCAAAGGTTTTAAAAACATGTTTTGATAAAGAAAAGTGTTTACACCGGCATTTCTAAGACTAGTACGGAATGTGACCAAAATCCAGTTAAAGAATTTGTTGGTTCTAACGACATGGTCAACAATCACTATCTAGAAGAAGCTAGGAAAAGGCATGCACTTGAAAAGACGAAATTTTAGGTGCAACATCTAGGGTGATGAATTCTACAAGATTTCAAGGCAATATTAGTAGTTGTAAACCATTACCTAGGAACCATCAAATGACTAGGAATTGGCATGCATCTAAGAGTAGTTACGGAAGTAGAATGCTATGCACGTGAAAACAACACTAGAAATTCTAAGTCTTTTTCGAAAAAGAATCATTTGCCAAATGACTGTAGTGACAAAGTTAAGATAGCTGCTCTAAACAAGAATGTCGAATTTGTCTGTCCTACATGTAAAAAATGTGTCTTTTCAGCTAATCATGAAGCATGTCTTGCCAAATATCTCAAGATCAAAGATTCACATGCTAAGGTTCAATCCACTAAGACACCAAACAGAAACAAACTCGTTGAAAAGATAAACATGGAAAAGAAACCTAATAGGTGGATCTCTTTAGGACGTAGTTTTTCTAAAAATGAGTCTTCCGCTGCATCTGAAAAGAAAACAACTCCTAGATCTCACCTTAGGTGGATACCCACGGGAAAAGTTTTCAACAAATTAGGTCTTAGATGGATTCCCACAGGAAAGATTTTTGATACTTGCACCAACACAAATAATAGTGTAATTCATCAGGATAATGAAGTAGAAACCATTACAACCGTCAACAGTGAACAACCTCAGTGTGAGGAATCAAATACTTCTAACACTGTTATTTGTGAAATCTCTTCGTCTTTGGTTGCAGGTGAATCAAATATCTCAGAACCCAACTCATCAGAGGGTTCCAATTCTGTAAACTCTTCCTCTTCATTCTTTCAATCTTCTATCTTTGATTTTCCATTTCTTTTATAAAATCAAAAACAAAATACAAAAATAGAAAATTTTCAAAAAACACAAAAACAATATAAAACAAAAATTCAAAAATATTTTTCTCCGACATGTCTCTCGTATAATCGATATTCTGTACGTTTCTAGAAATGTCATTCAACAATAATACGGACATATACAGATGCTTGAGCGAGAGTTCTTTTATTGTTTTCTAAAACATGTCGTTTCTCAAATTTTCTTCAAATAATGGCTTTCGTATACTTCAGTACGAAACCCGGACTTCAAAATAATGGCTTCTGGACACATCACTTCAGGACCCACGCTTCAAAGAAAGGAAAGTGCTTAACCAAATCAAAGGTTTTAAATATTTTTCAAGCACTTTTCCTAAAAACATAATGGCTTGCGCGTTACTTGATCAGAACCGAACTTTAAAGAAAGGAAAGTGATATGCAAAATCGATTTTCATAAATATCGAGCACTTATCCTAAAACAAATGAAGATAATTCTTCTAATTATCTTCAAAAGATTTTCAAAATCTTCATCATCTTGCATGTACCATTGATTCAATTTTTTCAAAAGATTTTTCAAAATCTCTCACATTTGGTTCCAAGATAACTCCTCTAAACCCTTAATTGATTCTAAACTTTCGTATGAAAATGTGCTTTCGCTATGGGGAGTATAAAACAAAATTGTTCCAAAATTCATGCTAAATCAGTTTCTCTCCAAATGCTTTTCGAAAAACATATCTTTTAATCATTTTGTTTCAAAAACATCATAGATATGCTATTTTTGAGGGGGAGAAACGTGATTAAAATGTGATCAAAAATGTTTAATGATCGGTGTTTGAATCTCAAAAGAGCTCGACTCAGTCGAAACCAATGAATTGACGAGTAATCAATGTCTGTAAATGTACCATTTCGAGAAACTTGTGATAGTCATGAACTTACATGGGTCTAACCTTCTTTTCAAGAAGTGTTTACAACTTCAATTTAGTTATTAGAGCTAGTTGTCACCTAAAAACTGACAATGGAACTCTTTAACTAAGCAACGTAACCTTGTCACGTGGGGAATTGTCTATCATGAGCCGATCAATTCAAAAGTGCGAACTCACCCTCTATGTGCGATTTTGTCAAAACTTATAAGCACATGTGAAGGGGAGTGTTTCGAAAATATAAAACTCTCGAGTATTCCAAACATGTTTTGAATCATAAACACTTTGAGAGATTTTCAAGAAAAATAGTTTTATGGCAACATGGGATGTGGTCATGGAGTTATAAGTCGACTAAGGATAGGTAAATCCGTCATATGATCCGCCAGAGTGGAGGGATCTACCCAAGGACATCACAAATAGTTAGTATTAGAAGTCCTTAGGAATGATTGAAAAAGGAGTAATGTGATAAAGGAGAAAGAAGGGTTGAAGAATTAAAAGAAAAGTAAAAGAAAGGGTAAAAGAAATAGCCCTCCATAATCAACCTTAGGGAAGAAACCGGGTTCAATACATATGCTACTGGTTGTCACTTAGATGACGCCGGTATTGAAGACAAAGACGTCATGGACCCAGTGACGCACTGCACTAAACCTTCTAGCCACTCAATTCCTCTTAAAAGGATTTGTTTCATTCTCGCTGGGAACCCTACATAATCTATCGACTTTCTCTTAGAGATCGTTGGTATTGAAGAAGGAGACCCTCTCCCTAGTCTCCGCTTAGGAAACCAAAAATGCACTATTGAGTCTAGAGCCACGAGATTCATCAAAAGATCTCATAGGAACACTTAATATTTCATCGCTTGTTGTTCATCAATAAGGACACAAGTGATACATTCTAGAGTCCTACGCAGATCTTAGCAATCTGTCAGAACATTTATGAGAGGATTCACAAATGTGATCCTCGGTGATTGAATGGAAACTCCGCCGTGGTCAACATCAGCGACCCTCACAGCAGTCACTTGGTAACTCCCCATGGATTAAGCTTAGTGTGTCTCAAACGGTCTCTGATCGTGGGGTGATGCTTTGGTGTACCTCAACGACTCACCTGAATTGTAGGTGTACTTGATTACATCGCGTTATCTCACTTGTGGGACTCAGTTCAGAACGACCTTTCTAAGAATTAGAGACGTGTTTTCACTCTATGCTGTTAACACACTCGAAATTCAAACTTGAAAGCGTTGGATTATTTCTAACCCATGTTTTATGTTTTCTTCTTATGGATGCTCGCGGGAGGAAGAGATCGTGCAGATTCTCCACATGCTCATACCAACAACACATGAAAGTTCTCATCAAAATCAAAGGCAACACAAAGTTAAAGATGATTCTTCGTCAATGTCAAAGAATCTACAAAGTATAAAGACTCGAGAACCACATCATTGGAAATTAAAAGTCAAATAGAAGTGTGAGCATGGTGGAGAAAGACGTGGAGACACCTAACCAACGAAGTTGACAACGGCAGACAACCACATTAATTGATCACAAAGCATGAAGGAACCAAGAATTAAGACTATTCTATATCTACACACAAAGTTCAAGCTCAAGGAGAGTAGAGACCTATTCAAGTGGAGCATCTTTTGAATGACCACCCCTTAGGGGGAGATTGTTAGCCGTAACATTTTTATTAGAAGTGATGGTCATTCACGTTTAGGAACTTTGTAACATGTGTTAGATATCGTACTAGAATAGTCAACGGGCTCATGGATTGGGCTAAGCTAAATGGCTAAATGTTATGTTAAGCTAGCCTTGTATAAGTTGTCATCCAATCCAAGCCCATCCCAATGCCCATTAGGGCATATGTAAGGAAGTATACCCTCAAATGGTCATTTGAGGGGTGTGCTTGAGTATGTGTGTGTGTGTTTTCTTATGAAATATTGTTTTCATCTTCTTTCCTTTATCTCCCTAAAATATACTTATCTTCATTCAAGTCACCACATCTTTGCTTCATCTTTCTAGTTATATTGTGTGAAATGGATTGTGTTAATACAAATAAGCCGTAAGAACGTTTATTTATATTTTACGATCTTCTAATGTTTTGTCGATAACAAACATAAAATCATTTTAACGAAACAAATAGAATACGTAAATAGTTTGAGTCAATAGTTTTCTAACACACTTACGTTTTCACATAAAACACTAAAACAAATATAAGTGATTTTATGATATATATGTACAACAACTAGTGTTTACATATTGGGTTAGCATATACTTAAACTAAGTATACTAAAATAGGTAAAAACAAGTATATACTAAAATGGGTAAAAACAAGTATATACTAAATGGGTAAAAACTAGCAAATGGTATTGACCCATAACCCATAGTTTTATATATATTACTTAACCAAGTTCATTGTATCCTTGAGATACATTGTATCTAGAAAGAAAACCATGGATCAACCCATAACCCATGACCCATAACCAAAAATACCCATGGGCAAAGAGGAGCGTTCCACGGATCACTGGCTTTGTGCTAGCCAGATCCCTTGTGGGAGGGATCCGTGGGATCCGAGAAACAGTAGAGAATTTCCTCTATAAATAGAGAGCCTTTCTTCCTTTCTACTCACCTTTTTACACACATACTTCCCCAAGTATTATAACCCTCTAACCTCAGATCCAAGTGATCTATGTAGTTTGTCTTTTGTTTTTGTGTGATCTTCTAGGTTCCTTTTAAAGGCGAGATCACCACTTCTTGAAGAAGAGCAAGCTCAAGTCCATGAGTTGCCATGCTTCGTCATCATCAAGACAACCAAGGTTCTCTTGTTGATAGTTCTTTCTTTCTCCATAGATGTTGGGTTGAGGGCATTAGTGAAGGATGCCGAAAGTGTCAAGATGAAAGCATTAGTGAAAGGTGCTTATCGTCCGTGTCAAAGCATTAGTGAAGAATGCTAAAGGTGTCAAGACGAAGGCATTAGTGAAGGGTGCCAAGCGTTGTGTCAAAGGCATTAGTGAAGGATGCCGAAGAATCAAATCAAGTAGCATTTGGGAAGAATGCCTAGGTCGTATAATCGATGAGGTGCATCGTTATACATATAAGTATTTGTTTATTTCCAAGGAAGGTGATATCCTTGATGGTGTTGTAACAAGGAGTGGATCTCCTTGATATTAGATGTTGTGTTGTGAAGGGTAGTAGTTCCTTCATAGTAATGGAACTAGGTGCTTAGCCTAGTACCTAATAAAGGATAGGCGACGTTGTGATAGGATTAGTTCTCCTTGGTGTGAAAGAACTCGGTGGTTAGCCTAGCACCGTATAAAGGGTAGGATACGTTGTGTTAGGTGTGGTTCGCCTTGGTGTGAAGGAACTCGATATTTAGCTTTGTACCGGAAAAAGGTTAAGCAACGTTGTGAAGGCTTCTCCGCCATAAGGAGTTGGTGTAGTGCTTAAGAACTCTCGAGTAGGTGACTCGGGGAGTGGAGTAGAGCAAGGAAGGTGTCCTTGTAGCCGAACCACTATAAATACTTGTGTCGTGGTGATGTGCTTCTTACTCTTTATCTTTCATTACACGTTTATATATCTATCTATCAACGTCCAACATAAACAACCAAATAGATTGACATAAGTCGATCTAAATATTTAAAAGGAAGTTTTAAATTGGTAAACTATTCAACCCCTTCTAGTTTTCCACAATTGGCATTAGAGCTTCGTTACCAAGTTTCTTAGAGTATGTTGTACTTTAAAAACTTGATACGATCCATGTATGTTTGAAAACTACAAAGATGGATTTTTTTTAAGGTCATATTTTCTTTTAAATCATTTTGTTGGAAATTGATAGATCATTCTAACAATTTTTGTTTTCAAGAAATCTTCATGCTAGAATCTCTCCAAAAAAAAATCTTCATCTCTATTCAAAGAATAATGAAGTCAACATTAAAGGAAGGATCTAAAAAGTAATCACAACTTACGTACACCAAGTACAAAGGATTACTTTAAAGCTCATGAAGTATTTTTTATGCCAAACCAAGAAGCATAGAGGTATGTCTTACATTTCATTAGATAGGTTACATGAGTTTAATTTATTTCATAGTTCTCTTTGTTTAAATAAATTACTAGCATCGTTAGAAGTCTCTTTCATCACTTTTCTTTCTTATTCATCATCGGGAATAGTATTCCTTTTAATTCGTCAAACTAACGCCGTCGTCACATATGAACCCTCGATATGTGATTCATCAAAACCCGTCATCTAAAAACAATCCTCATCTAATACCTCCAAACTATTTTTTAGTAAGCTGGTTTATAAGCCTACTACAAAAATAATGCCAAACAACCCTTTTTCTGTCCACAGTAGCCGGATCCCTCTAGTTGTACTAGCCGGATCCCAAATACAAGGGATCCGGGGGAACCATGGAACAGAACTCAGATATACGCTTTCAAAAATTCACCACTGATCTTTTTCCCTATATTCACATAACACAAATACTACTAAACTACTGATTTCATTCTCATTGGATTCCATACTCTCAAGTATTCCTTCTTAGAACATCATTGTAAGTAATTACATTAACTTGTTCTAATTTTCATCATTTTCATCCTAGGGTTTATGGTTTCTTAATCAATTAATTTAATTAGGGTTTTTTCTTTTTTTAAATTAATTATGAAAAGGGGCTTTTTAACATTATTAAAATCACATTGTGTTCACAACATTGTTAATACAAATCAAAACCATAAACCCATCTCAACTAATTTTACCTAATTGGAAAATTTGTATTTTTAGGACCAACTATGCCCAAAGCCACTCAACAAGATCATCATGACACCGTCCATTACCTTACTCATTACTATCGTAAAAGGGATTGACCAAAACGACAGTAAAATATTCAAAAGCCTCGTAAACGACTTTATCCACGAAGGTCGTGTAGTCAAGGACTGCTTCCTTGAAGATACCGACATTCGTCAAGTTTTCTCGACAATCATCTTTGATTTTCTCCTTGACATAGATGAACAAATTTGTCCGGTTTTCATTTTTGAATTTTACAAAAGCTTTAGGATCATTAGAAACACCGACAATAGCATCTCAATCGCCTTCATCATCAACAAACAAAACTTTACTCTTCCTCTCAACACCTTTGCTCAAATTCTTCGCATTCCTTGTGAAGGAATTTGTATGTACTCTCAAGATTGGGCAATTAACGCTCAAAACCTTGCACTTGATCCTAAGCCTCTCTAAAACACTCCTCTCGACAATCCCGAAACCATTCGAGATACTATCTTCAAAGTTAGAACCGACCAATCCCGTTACAACCGTAACAAAAAGCTTATTCACCGTGATCCCTTTCAAATGAAACTTTTTGAAATGCATCCCATGTTTAGAAAATGGGAAGAAATCCTTAGGGAAAACGTCATTAGCCTAGATGGAAACAAAGATCATCCAAACGCATGTCTTGTGCAAATGATCTATTGTCTTATCCACCAAAGGCCATTTAATCTTGCCTATTACATGGTTAGGAGAATGACTGGGGTATTCAAAGCTTCCAACATGGTACTTCCGTATGGTATGCTCCTAACACGACTTTGTAAGCATGTTAGTGCATTACAACCATCTCCTATCAACGATGATCATTACCTTCCGACACGTCATGGTACCTCTTACCAAACAACCCCTAAACGGTTCATGGTCAAAGGAAAGAAACTCAAGCTCTCTCGGACTCCTCGGTTGGAAGAAGAAGAAGGTGAAGAAGAGGAAGACGTCGACCCATAGCCAACATTGATATGGAACCCTTCGATTACTACGAACAACTTCCAACCATTCCAAACGAGACCACGAAATTCAAACAATTGAGGGGCATGATTCAAAACCTCGCTTACAACCTCACTAAGCCGTCAAAAAGGAAAAGAAAGGATTGACGAAAGAGACAATAGGAATATGCTTATTTTCTTTTTATTTTATGTTTGGATGATTACGTTTTAGCACTTTGGTTTATGGTAATTTGGATATTGTTACTTTATCATGTCTTTATAAGTGGTGTTTTGTGATGACATGCTTGTTCTTATTGCTTTGTTTAAAGATTTATTAGTGTGTAAAATCTGCACATCATTCTGTGAAGATTCTGATATGCAGATGCCGGATCCCTAGGATTAGCCTAGACGGATCCCTCCCTTGAGGGAACCGTGGGATCCGTGACATTAGATCAACAATACATCATGCTTTACATCAAGATAGCTTTCTATATAACATCACATTTTGCTATACATATGATATTAGAACCCAACTAAGTTCGCTTCAAGGATGAAAAAGGCTTAGACTCGCTAAAGGTTTACTTGAGATCTTAGTCAAAATGCCTCTTGATTTATCAACACATCAAAACTCACCACATTTCCGCTTCAATACTCACAAATTGTTTCTCATCTTTCTAAACACTTAAGTGGACATATTGAACAATTTTAGGAAATTGTTTCTAGTCATCTTTATCTCAAAGTGGGTCAAAAATTAGTTTTTCAATTCTTGTAATTTTTAAGGATTTTTCAAATTTTACCTCAAGCTAAAATATGATCTCTAGGATTATTTATTATGACTTGACACCATCAAATCACTTAGTGTTATCCTTGAACATCTATTGGTAGTCATTTAAGCCCATCTCCCTTTCTTAAATGGCAATCATTTGCTATAACACTTATTACCATTGATCATTCAAGTACCTTCTCATCCTAAAACTTAGGAGAAATGAAACACTCAAATGAGATAGGCTTTAGTTCCTAGAAACCTCATTTCAAACTGTCATAGCTCACGAGAGCCGGATCCCTAGGATTAGCCTAGCGGATCCTTCCAAGGAGGAGCTGGGATCCGGTGACGCTTTATGACAAACCTTGCTAAAACAATCATTTCAACTTATCTTCCTAACTCAAACACTTCATCCCATCTTAAATGAGTTCCTAGATCAGTGAAACTCTAAACTTCAACCTTGTGCATGTTAATCATCACATCTCTAAGATTATTAGTGGCTTAAGTCTTAAATGCACTTGCCAAGTTCTTCCCTTTATAAGCCATATTGCTAAGAACACTTTAGTCATCAAACACAAACACAATTATCAGCAATTGCAACCATCTCCCTTAGTCATTTCATCATGAGAAAGGCTCCTAGTGCTAACTCATCCACTCAAGAACCACCCAAGAAACTTGCTAGGATCATACACGAAGTTTCCTCAACCGAATCATCTCCGGTTAAGTCCACTAATGCTAGGATTTCTCCTACACCAAGGAAACCAATCAAACTAATCCCCAAGAAAATTGCTCCCACTAGGACCTCATCGCCAAACTCTACCAAACCAAACATACCCTCCACAATTCAACCAACATCATTGATGCCTAGAGCCACCTCACAATCATCTCCATATTCTCACAATGTAGAAGACTTACCTCCTTGGCCATCTCACCTTCCACCACTACCAACAAACTCACTTGAGAAGGTTGGGCAACAAAATCAAAATATTGAATCAACACTTGATCCAATGTCAAAATCTCTCATTACCCCCAATAGTCCATTTTGGATTATGAGAAGACATCAAAGTCAACCACCCGACCACATGAAATTTGATGCTTCTTTACCTCCACCCTCAAACATTGTAGAGCCATCACTTAATGAGCCTCCACCAATTCCTCCTTCATTTGAAGATCCTCAACCCACGTCACTTGAACTTCCACTTCAAGAATTTCAAAACCATGACAAGGATTGCTATCATTGTAAACATGTTGAAAGGTTGATACATGAACTATGTGAAGAGCAACGTTTCATGTTTTATCACCTCCTCGAACGTTTCGAAGAGGTCAACAAGCCTAAACTACAATGAGCATCATAAGTCACAAGCTCAAACTTAGAATGTTTAGGAAAACTTATCTCATCCTTGATCATCATTAAGCTTTTAGTTGAATCTTGAGTTTGGGTAACTCATTAGCATTAGTAGCACTTGTATGGCTAGTTCATTCTCTTAGTTTTAGAGATTTGGTTGATCATCTTTTGTTTTTTATTGAATGAATGTCTATATGCCATAATTGTTTTGTGATCGTGCTTTGTGCTTGCTATGTCATGTTCTACTTCACATCTTCATTAGCATTAATTGAAACACTCTCATTGTCAAGAAAGCGTCAGCAGACGGTAGGATCCCTCCAAAATGCATAGCCGGATCCCTCCAAGAAGGGAACCGTGGGATCCGTGGTACAGAGGGACAAATTTCTACTAACTTGAGCTTTATTTGCAGGAAATTATGCACTATACTCTTGTTTTCTAACCTTTACTTTGTAAATTTTCAAAATACATATGAAGATTTTGACACTATAAAGCTAGGGGGAGCTTTGTGTCAAACGATATTGCAAAAACATTTGCAACTTAATCCGATTTTGGTTAATACTTTATGACATCCCATTGCAACTTTGCAATCTTCAAGGGGAAGCACGTTTTCGTCACTTAGACGAACCATTTGCAAACTTATTTGCAAACAAAATTAGCTTAGTTTACTTTATGTCCTTGACGCCCTCTCAAAGGGATGGACTCGTCAAGGGGGAGTTAAGACGAGTACCATTCCCGTCACTTGCTCTCTTTAGATTTTCTTTTACATATTTTTCTTATAAAAATTGTGTTAGTCTCTTTAACACTTTTTGTTTCGACAAAAAGGGTGAGAAGAAAGTAAAAACTACTAATTCAAACTTGCTACGAATTTTAGTTTTCCTTAAAATAATTTTATGTTTTGTAATCAACAAAAGGGAGATTGTTAATACAAATAAGCCGTAAAACGTTTATTTATATTTTACGATCTTCTAATGTTTTGTCGATAACAAACGTAAAATCATTTTAACGAAACAAATAGAATACGTAAATAGTTTGAGTCAATAGTTTCTAACACACTTACGTTTTCACATAAAACACTAAAACAAATATAAGTGATTTTATGATATATATGTACAACAACTAGTGTTTACATATTGGGTTAGCATATACTTAAACTAAGTATACTAAAATGGGTAAAAACAAGTATATACTAAAATGGGTAAAAACAAGTATATACTAAATGGGTAAAAACTAGCAAATGGTATTGACCCATAACCCATGGTTTTATATATACCACTTAACCAAGTTCATTGTATCCTTGAGATACATTGTATCTAGAAAGAAAACCATGGATCAACCCATAACCCATGACCCATGACCCATAACCAAAAACACCCATGTACAAAGAGGAGTGTTCCACGCATCCCTGGCTTTGTGCTAGCCGGATCCCTTGTGGGAGGGATCCGCGGGATCCGAGGAATAGTAGAGAATTTCCTCTGTAATTAGAGAGCCATTTCTTCCTTTCTACTCACCTTTTTACACACATACTTCCCCAAGTATTATAACCCTCTAACCTCAGATCCAAGTGATCTATGTAGTTTGTCTTTTGTTTTTGTGTGATCTTCTAGGTTCCTTTTAAAGGCGAGATCACCACTTCTTGAAGACGAGCAAGCTCAAGTCCATGAGTTGCCATGCTTCGTCATCATCAAGACAACCAAGGTTCTCTTGTTGATAGTTCTTTCTTTCTCCATAGATGTTGGGTTGAGGGCATTAGTGAAGGATGCCGAAAGTGTCAAGATGAAAGCATTAGTGAAAGGTGCTTATCGTCCGTGTCAAAGCATTAGTGAAGAATGCTAAAGGTGTCAAGACGAAGGCATTAGTGAAGGGTGCCAAGCGTTGTGTCAAAGGCATTAGTGAAGGATGCCAAGAATCAAATCAAGTAGCATTTGGGAAGAATGCCTAGGTCGTATAATCGATGAGGTGCATCGTTATACATATAAGTATTTGTTTATTTCAAGGAAGGTGATATCCTTGATGGTGTTGTAACAAGGTGGATCTCCTTGATATTAGGTGTTTTGTTGTGAAGGGTAGTAGTTCCTCCATAGTAATGGAACTAGGTGCTTAGCCTAGTACCTAATAAAGGGTAGGCGACGTTGTGATAGGATTAGTTCTCCTTGGTGTGAAAGAACTCGGTGGTTAGCCTAGCACCGTATAAAGGGTAAGCGACGTTGTGTTAGGTGTGGTTCGCCTTGGTGTGAAGGAACTCGGTATTTAGCTTTGTACCGAAAAAGGTTAAGCGACGTTGTGAAGGCTTCTCCGCCATAAGGAGTTGTGTAGTGCTTACGAACTCTCGAGTAGGTGACTCGGGAGTGGAGTAGGCAAGGAAGGTGTCCTTGTAGCCGAACCACTATAAATACTTGTGTCGTGGTGATGCTTCTTACTCTTTATCTTTCATTACACGCTTATATATCTATCTATCAACGTCCAACATAAACAACCAAATAGATTGCCATAAGTCGATCTAAATATTTAAAAGGAAGTTTTAAATTGGTAAAACTATTCAACCCCTTCTAATTTTTCACAGATTGATAAAAAGGTCCTAACATCATCCCTTTTCATTATCCGTTTTTATACGTTTTCATTTGTTTTATATGTTTTTATGCGTTTTCGTCTATTTTCTTACATTTTCATATATTTTTATCCGTTTTTGTACGTTCTTGTACATTTTTGTATGGATAAAAATGTATGAAAACATAAGAACATATGAAAACGTATAAAAATGTACGAAAACGTATAAAAACGGATGAAAACGTATACAAACGGATGAAAACATATAAAATGTATAAAATCGAAGGAAAGCAGATAAAAATTGATAAAAACGGATGAAAATGAATGAAAATGTATAAAAACAGATGAAAACGTACGAAAATGTTTAAAAACGGACGAAAACGTTTGAAAAACGTATAAAAACAGACGAAAACGTATAAAAAATGATGAAAACAGATAAAATGGACGAAAATGTAAAAAACGTATAAAACCTATAAAACGGATGAAAATATATAAAAACAGATTAAAACGTAAGAAAACATATAAAAACGGACGAAAACATATGAAAACAGATAAAAACGGACGAAAATACCCGTCTAATTTTAAATGTGTTAATTTTAATAAATTTTAAATTTCAAATGTTTGTTTATTAACAGTTGACTTATATTAAGAAAAATAATGTTGTTATATTTGATACATTTTAAAAGTTGTTCTTTTATTGAATTATTGTATGTAACACTAAACACTTAACAAAAATATCGCAACTAGAATTATCTAGCTATATTGAAATTCGGTGCTATGCACGGGTTTCGCTTTGTCTAACTACACATAAAGCACAAAGCACCCTCTCTTTCAATTTTTAAGATTTTCATATATAGATTTAAAGCAAATACAACTAATTAAGCTAGATGTACAATCAACTTATACATCAATACTTACGTATATTAAATAGTCAACACCTATAGTTAATGTAATCTTTAAAACAATTCCTTAAAAAAAATATCATTAATAAAAAATAATGTATAAACCAAACAAGCTATTAAACACTCTCTTACTAAAATTTTGAAGACATTTCATGATTTATTCTAAGTAATACAACTCTTTTTGCAAATAGTACAAACTTATGAATCACAAAAAAGTAACAAGTTTATATATCTTATGTTCAAACTTTCAATATAAGAAACAAAAAAGAAGAAGTTGAAAGTAGCCTTAAATAAAATATCATTAACGGCCTCTGAATTTTCACCGTGACTGCAAAAAGACTATTGCCATCTCTAAAACTATTGTCACCCTATACAAATAACTAAAAAACGTTGTTCGCCGAAAATATCAATTAGAGGGTATCGGTCGCCGCAATGTGTGAGTACCTGCTAGTCTCTGCTAAAGAGAAACTCAAATGTTTTAAAACTTAAAAACTTAAAAGCTTTAAAATGAGCAAAGTGGTCTGACAAAAATACCCCTCTAAATCTTAGACCGGGTATAGTGGTGACCAACATCACTAGCGCCAACTCAGGACTGCATCAACTTCTCTCCATCACCAACATACTGTAATAAGACAACCAACATCACCACCAAAACATACCCCACTTAAACACATATGTACCACACAAAACCAACATCACATACAACCAACACCACAAGTAGGTCGTTCCACATACCAACTTCTCTTTTTTTTCTTCTCAACATAGACATGTGGGTCGGGGAATATAATAAGGATGACGGGTTTGTATTGCTCACCAACGCGTGGGTTGGCATGTTATTACACTTAGGGGTTGTTTGATAAAAGAATATGATTTAGCACTGAATGAATCAAATCTGCTGAATGATTCCAAAATGCTGAGTGAAACTGATTCTGTGTGAAAATGATTGTTTGATAATTATTCTGAATGAACAATTTGAGTTGCCTTAAATTGCCAATTTAACATTCTATCTAGTTTTGTAATGAGCAAAATATATAGTTTGATAAAAAAAAATTATCAACTTGAATAGAAATATAAAAAAGCAATGTTTGAGTAAACAATGAAATGTAAATATTCTTATCAAAAGATCATAAAACATTACAAACTAATTAAAGATTGAAGCATTAAAAAAAAGAAAAAAAAAAGAAAAAAAAGAAAAACAAACTCATCATTGTTTAGAAAATAACTCATTAGTAATTTGATTATGAAGTCACATATACTCGTTTCCTCTTAAATAAATGATAAAATAGATATATAAAAGTTAACTATTGGTTGTGAAAAAAATAAGCTATGTAACATAACCATATAAGGGAGTAAGGGACACTCTCGAAGATGTCATTTATGTAACTTTGGTGGTGCTTAACCATTTTGCATGTCTTCAACACTGACCAATTCAACCTTTAGTGGAGCAATTAAGAGAAGAAAAAAAATTTATCAAACAATGAACACCACTGACCGATTCATGATAAAGCCCAATAAGAGGCTATCAAACACCCCTTTAGTCTTATGTTTAAGTCACTAGTTTTAAATTTGAAATATTTGTTTCATTTGCCCCCAAATAAAGTTTGTCTTTGGTAGATTCGAATTTTTTGTTTCACTTAACACGATTTTGTTTTGGTTTTTAAGTGTCACTGATTTTCCCTTTGATCACTCGATTACATTTTATTAAATTCCATATACAATGCACACATTCTACTATATATAACACAACCATTTCCATCATCCATCATTTGTAAAAGAAGGTAAAAAAAAAGTGTAGAAGAAGAAGAAGAATAAAATGTATAAAGTTAATAACATTGTTAAACAATCTCTTAGTCAAGGTGAGACATTTTAAAAATTGCTCTTTGAGTAGAATTATCGTATGTTACAACATTTTCAATTAAATTTTCTTATTTTATGTTGTATGCATAAACGTTGCACGAAACACTTAACCACGCTATTGCAATTATAACTAATTTCCGCTATAAAGTCATGTCGATATGTACGAGTACTCGTCTATACTTCAAATGTTAGAGCTTTACACAATTGAACACTTTTTATTTTGATCGAGACACACCAATTAATGCAGTAGACAATTGTAAAATAAGCACATCCTGCTTTAAGTGCATGTACATTAGTGTGTATAAAAAAAAGTTAATACAACTCCACCATTTTTTAATTTATTTTAAGGCGTTTGGTAATATGAAATGGAATCTCGTTGAAGTAAATCCTCTCATTTTATACATGTATATTAATTGTTTTATTTATTTTGTTTAATATTTATAAAATTGCTATAACCTTTTAGTGCAACCAACAACGTCACTATTGCGAGTACTATGTGATGAACTGAATGCATCAATTTGTAACTCATCACAACACTCATTCCCAAAGATAATAAGTAACTGATAAGGATTTAGAACGTACACTTTTAAGGGGTCATTTTAGCCCTTAATCGATCACTTTTATATCCGTTACTGCTTAATTTCGTTCATTTTCACTTTTTAGGTCTCTTGGAAGCAAAATGTTGGAATGATGCTTATTTGGACAAAAAGGAGTGAATATATGAAGAAAATGGCTAAGTCAAGATCGAAGACACTTAAGCTGCTGAAGTTGAAGCTGACGGCGTCCCAACTAAAGGCGGCGCGCCGTCCTCTCTACGGATTTAATTAAAATACACCGACGACTCAAGAGACTTATTGCTAAAATACACCGACGGCGCCAGCTTTGAAGAGGAAAGGCGTCACCAAGACTTTTCATCTCGGATGGCCCAGATCCATAATCGACGACGTCCCTCACCAAGCCGACGGCGTCACAACTACAAGGTGACTCCGTCCCAACGATTACTTGGCCAAGACAAAAACCTAATGACGGCAATCTGACGGTGTCCCAACTATAAGGCGACGCCGTCGCAAGTGTAAAATTATATATAGAAATCAAATTTTCAGAATTTTAAGAGGTAGACTTTTGGAGTAAAAACCCTAAACGTTTGTAGTCCGACTTAGACAGTATCTTAGGGTCCCAAACCCTATTTTACACGTCAAGATAAGTGTTTTACTTCATTAATTTCATTATGTCTTCCATTGAATGTGTGTATGCTTGCTTGTTTAACATGTCCGGCTAAATTTCTTATGTGTTTGCTTAGATCTATGAAACCTAGTCGTTAATTATTGTTAGGTTGTCTCTTTTCTTAATTGTAATTGGCTTAGGAGTGCACATAGGCTATCGTTGTGTTTAATGCTTGATGAATCTTTGATAGTTTATGGATGACTTAGCGGATTTCGTTTACTACACTTAAGGGTGACTTCAAAGAGTTAGGGCATAGGCACACCCTACGACTTTAGGAAACACAACGCGTTAAAAATAAGGACGTGACAATGCAACCTACAATAAAAGATAACTAGGGAGTAATAGTATCTAGGTAAACACATTTTTAATCATCATACGAGCACACATCAATAGACATAAGACTACCCGTAGAATTAGATAATTAGATAGTAGAGTAATCGGTGAAGTACCAACCCCAAATCCAAGCCCGAGATTTTACCCTTAGCTTTCTAAAAATATAAAAAGATAAGAAAGAATCTTCCTCAATCTCAACCTTAGCATAGTACACTTCTTACTAGCAATCCTATTCTCCTAGAGAACGATATCAATCCTCGAGGCTTACCCAATACTAAACTACAACGATTAGGTTCATCGCCTAGGGTGTTGAAAAACTTGCTCGACGAAAAGGAAGTTCCTTTGACCCCGAGCAGCGCTTCAGACGCGCATCAAGTTTTTGACGCTGCGGGAATAGAATAGCTAGTTAGATTTCTATCTCGTTTAGGTTCCCTTGCTTGATTCCTATCAAGTAATATTTTTTTCTTATTTTTAGCTTCCTTGTAGTCTATCCCCCTTCTTCGTGACTTTGTTAGTAATCCCATCACTTTTCATCATGGAAGGTGGTAACCCGCCATCACATCCACCACTTCCCGTCGACCCACCACTCATTGACCCGCCAAGAGGCCGTACTCTTGGTGAATACTCTAGACCAAGCCACCAAGGCTATAGGAACACCATTGAGCTCCCCGATCAAGCTCAAACTACGGCCCTGCGATATGATACCATCCGGTTGGTGCAAAACGGATGTCCATTCCATGGACTTCGTTTCGAAGATCCTAATCAGCATCTCAAGGACTTCCTTAAAATCATTGATTCCATCGACCTTGATGCTACCACACGGGAGACCACGCGCTTGCGTGTCACACCCCAATTTACTGCTTTTGCGTGAATGGAATTCTCGGGATAGATGTCATAGCACCACAATCACAGTTATATTGAACGACCTAAAGTGTCGTTTAAAAACACATCGTTGGATATTTAATAAAAGCGTTCAGAGTTACAACATAGGTCCCAAAAGTTTAAAAAGTTTGCGGAAATATAAATATATTACAAGTCCAAATGATGTTTTGAAAGAAAGTGCCATAATGTACAATGTTATAAGTCGACGCCGCGACTCAAAAGGTGGTTCCTTAACCATGCCATGATGATAATGCCTTAGTTACCTGAAAATACATTGCTAAAACGGTCAACAATAATGTTGGTGAGAAATCATAGGTTTAGGTAAATGTTTTATACGACTACGCAAGTATAAACCAGGTATGACAATCATGTCACATAAAAATGTTACAATTGCAATAAGTCCATGACACGAAACTAGACTGCTCATAATGTATGCCCCAACAGAGTGTTTGCTGACCACTCAATAATGTTATTAAATGAAATGCATCCGTATGACTAGTTGGGATTCACCAACCCGGATGGAGGCGCCACCTCGATAGATCTATCCACTCACCCTCGCTTCTAAGATTAACGGTTCATGTTCGTGAAATGGGGACTTTCAATTGGCATGTGGTAACTTAAGCAATGTAAATGAATTTAACATACTTGGTATCGTAATAAAATGTTGTGCAATGTATTCTCCCCCGTAGGTTTGAAAATAATTAAACATGTACGACGGGGCTATGAAAACTCACTTGATAAACTGGTATGATGACAAGAGTGAGTACACTGAGGTAAAGCGGGAAACTTTAATCTGGACCTATTACGAATGATATGATATGTAATGAGTTATGATGTAATGTTATGCATGCATTTCGTATGTTATTTATACCATTTGTGAGTTTTGAAAAATAATACTTATCGTCGAAAAATACTCTTTTGACGTCTTGACCATTCTTAAATCACTTTACAAGTTTTTACGTCAAAATGTCATCCTACAATGGTTTCGTAATGATTTATAGTGAAATTATCACTTTTCGTCGTAAAATAAAGTCGTCGGAAATTTCATAAAAGTGACAAAAGTGGCTTCGAAAAACTAGTCGTAAAATGGTGTACGTCGAACGTTAGGAAACGAACTCGACGGTTTTGGAAAGTTTGTATCAAAATCTAGAAGTTTTAATACATGAGTTTTCGTCATAGAGGTCTCGAACATAAAGATAATAGAGGTTAAATATGGTGATTTTGTCCAAAAGTTGTGTAAAAGTGAGTTTCGCAAAGTTTAAGCAACCGTAAATAATTTATTACAACTCCGCTATACAAACGGTTGGTCGTTTTGGAAAATATGCTTGGTGATCTCGATTTTATCGAAGACATCTTGTTACAAAAGTTCTACGTCATAGTTAAAAACGACCTTCAATATGGTCCTTTTAGTTACCGTAACACTTATCTCGTAAAAATAATATAGTTTTTCCGAAAATAATAGTTACGGCAAGTTTGTAAAACGTGTATATCTTAGTCGTTTCAAATCCGCTTTCACGTATTATCGTCCTTAGCTTCGTATCAAAGTATACTAATATATTTTGATAAGTCGAAATAATTTATAAAGCTTAAGGCTCGTTTTGACCCGTATAATACGAAAATAGGTTCTTTGAAATTTTCGAAATTATATATATCGTCGTCAAACTTGAAAAATTCATAACTTCTTCGTTATAACTCCGCTTTAATCCGTTCAAGCGCCATGATTCGTTTTAAAGTATATTTTCTAAATATCAAGGCCAAAATTCGTGCCTACTGTCGATTTTCGGAAAAACAAAATAAGAACAGTCCACTTTTATACTTATCGAAAATAGTTTTCTCGTACTAAACCTATCCCAATCCTTCAAATCAACTCCAAAGCTAATCTAATCCTACCATACACCTTCTTAGGGTGTCATGGGTTCCTAAACATCATCAAGACCAATATATACCAAGGGAATAATTATAGGATGACTATATATATTAAACTCTAAAAATCAATGGTAAAATGGTATAAACAACACAAGTCTTGCATGTTTGCTCCAAATATAAAAAATAAATATGAAATGAAAGTGAAAGATGTAAATGATAGAAATATGCTTACAAGCTATTATGATGAGGTGCAAAGAACAAAGGTTTAACCTAAACACCCTAGGTTTTATTTCAAAACCTTAATAAGAGTGTAATCTAGATTGTTTATGCTTGATCTTGCAAAATTTTGATGATCCCTTGTACACCTTGTATATGACCGGTTATGGAAGGGAAAACAAAGAGAGAAAACTTTACTTGACTTGATAATTTAGATGCATGAATGAATGAGATGAAGTGAAGTATAAATCTTATACTTGTTGAAAAATGTTTACCATCTAATTTAATGCCACCCTCCCCTTGGTCGGCCAAGGGGGAGGGATTTGTCAAAGGTATTTATTTTTTTTTTCTTTCTTATATTGTGTGGAATATAATTGTAACAATTGTAAGAAAAATGTGTAAGTAAAATAAATTCAAGTTAAGGTAAATGGTAGTTTTTAGGTACAAGTAAATTTTTAATAGATCAAAATAAAGTATAATGAGATCATAAAAATTGTAAAAATACATTCCTTGTAAAATTTGAGTGATATAATAATTATCGTGTAGTTTTTAAGAAAAACGTCGTAATAATATAAATTTAACGATTTATATACGAAATAAATTTAAAACACTAGGTAAACTCAAAATATTGTTTTTATAAACTAAATGTAAGTATAAAAATATATAGGGATCATTTTTGGAAGTAACGGATTAAATATTCAAAATAATAACTCACGCGATAACGTTTATTTAATATAAAATTTACGCGTTTAATGTGAAATGCAATGTCATGAATGAACTAACATGATGCAAATGATGTTAATGAAATGTAGACTAAACTTAGTCCATATGAAATGTTCGTGATGATATGATCATGAATTCGCCGCTAAACCTTTAAGGTTACGCGAATTTGGAACACGTAAACCTAGTTTACGATAAATGTTGAAATGGTGAAGCATAAATTGTTTCGAGAAATGACCTGAAAGTACGGGTTGTCACATTCACCCATCCAAAAAGGAATTCAGTCCCTGAATTCAATCGTTGTTAGGTCTAACGGTGTCGGTGAAAAGATGAGGATACTTGAGGCGCATCTGGTCTTCCCGTTCCCAAGTAAACTCAGGACCTCTTCGAGAATTCCAGCGAACCTTCACGATAGGAATACGACTCTGTTTCAACTGCTTGACCTCGCGGTCCATGATTTCGCAGTTCCTCCACAAAGTTGAGTTTGTCGTCGAGTTGAACTTCCTCCAATGGAATAACGAGTGATTCGTCCGATAGACATTTCTTGAGTTTGAAACGTGAAACGTGTTGTGTACATGACTAAGTTCGACGGAAGATCAAGTCGATAAGCTACCGGACCGACTCGCTCAAAATCTTGAATGGTCCAATGTACCTCGGGTTCAACTTCCGCGTTTTCCAATCGTACCACGCCTTTCCAAGGCGATACTTTCAACATAACTTTGTCACCCACTTGAAATTCCAATGATTTGAGTCTAACATCTGCGTAACTTTTACGCCGGCTTCCGCGGTTCGAGTCTATCTCGAATTTGAACTATCTTTTACATCGCTTCCGTACCATTTACGGACCGATGAGTTGTGCGTCTCCAACCTCGCCCAACAAACGGTGATCGGCACTTTCGACCATAGAGTGCCTCGAATGGTGCCATCTTTATCTTGGTGTGATAACTATTGTTGTACGAGAATTCTATCAATGGCAAATGGTTAGCCCAACCATTTCCAAAATCAATTACACATGCCCTCAAGATATCTTCTAACGTTTGAATTGTCCTTTCACTTTGACCGTCGGTTTGTGGGTGATATCTTGTGCTCATCTCTAATCGGTTCCAAATGAATCTTGCAATGATTTCCGAAGTTTGAAGTGAATCGACTATCTCTCGTGGAAATGATGGAAATTGGTGCACCGTGCCTCGAGACTATTTCCTTGACATAAAGTCTAGTGAGTTGTTCCATGGAATAAGTCTCTAATTGGTATGAAATGGGCTGATTTGGTAAGGCGATCAACAATTACCCAAATAGCGTCGTAACCTCCCGATGTCTTAGGAAGTTTCGTAACAAAGTCCATCATAATGCGTTCCCATTTCCATTGAGGAATTTACGGTTGTCGGAGTAATCTGAAGGCTTCGGTATTCGACTTTTACCTTAGAGCGGTAAGGCATTTGCTAACGACGTGGCAATCTCGCTTTCATGTTCGCCACCAATAAAGTTTCTTAAGATCTTGATACATCTTATCAGATCCTGGGTGAATAGAATACTTTGACTTATGCGACTCATGCATAATCAATTCTCGTATTCCGCCATACAATGGAACCCACATTCTATCTTTGAAACATAATACTCCATCTGCTCTCTTCACAAAACCATTTGCGTTTTCGGGCATACCATAAAGCTTTTCACTTGGTCGGTTTTCCTCCTTAAGTGCTTCGATCTGAGCTTCGTGGATTTTCGATGGTAAAGGTGAATTGATCGTCATTCCTAATGATCGAACTCTTAAAGGTTTGGGCCTCTCTTTCCGGCTAAGAGCATCAGCCACAACATTGGCTTTTCCCGGGTGATACTTGATTTCACAATCATAGTCGCTGAGTAGCTCCAACCAACGACGTTGCCTCATATTAAGTTCCTTTTGATCAAGAATATATTACAAACTCTTGTGGTCCGTAACACTTGTGCACTTTGTACCGTAAAGGTAGTGTCTCCAAATCTTGAGTGCAAAACTACGGCTCCTAACTCGAGATCATGAGTGGTGTAATTCTTCTCATGAGTCTTAAGTTGTCGAGAAGCATACGCTATCACCTTCTCATTTTGCATTAAAACAGCCCCAAGTCCTTTATGCGAGCGTCGCAATATACAACAAAGTTCTCAATTCCTTGGGTAGTGCCAAAATTGGCGACCGCAAAGCTTTTGCTTCAACAACCGAAAAGCGACTTCTTGTTTCTTTCCCATTCATACTTCTTGTTTTTCTCGTGTCAACTTGGTCAAAGGTCTAGCTATCTTTGAAAACCTTCGATGAACCTTGGTAATACCCGCAAGTCCTAGAAATTGTCGGTTTTGTAGGATTTGTTGGAGTAGCCCAATCTTTCACGGCTTCAATCTTTGCGGGATCAACTTGTAATCCTTGACTATCAATGACGTGACCAAGAAATTGCACTTTGTGATTCCAAAAATCACACTTCGAAAATTTGGCATACAACTTCTCATTCTTGAGTAGCCTTAAAATCGTCCTTAAATGCTCTTCGTGCTCTTCTTTGCTCTTTGAGTAAATCAATATGTCATCAATGAACACTATCACAAACTTGTCCAAATACGGTTTACATACTCTATTCATGAGATCCATGAATACCGCAGTGCATTAGTCAATCGAACGGCATCACTTGAAACTCGTAGTGACCGTAACGTGTTCTAAACTGTTTTGGAATATCCTCCTCCGAACTCTAAGTTGATGGTAACCCGACCGGAGATCAATCTTGGAGTAAATACTAGAACCTTGCAACCGATCGAACAAGTCATCGATCACGGGAGTGGGTAACGATTCTTCACCGTTAACTTGTTCAACTCTCTATAATCTATACACATTCAAGGATCCATCTTTCTTCTTCACAAACAAGACGGTGCTCCCAAGGCGAGGAACTCGGCCTAATGAATCCTTTATCTAGAAGTTCTTGCAACCGATTAGACAACTCTTGCATTTCGGATGGTGCTAAGCGATACGGTGCTCGCACATTGGTGCGCTCCGGGCACTAAGTCAATGTGAAATTCTACTTGACGTGCGGTGGAAGTCTGGTAAGTCTTGGGAAAGACTTGAAAATTCTCGGACAATTGGTACATCTTCAAGTCGCTTCTCCTCCGACTTTTTCTCGGTTATATGAGCTAAGAAAGCAACACAACCTTTCTTTATGTACTTTTCGGTTTTGATGCACGATATGATACTAAGTCTAGTTCCACTTCGTTCCCCACGAATAATCAAAGTTTCGCCGTTGTAAGGAAGATGAACAACTTTTTCATCACAAATGATCTTTGCACGATGTTTGGATAACCAATCCATGCCGATGACGACGTCGAAACTACCAAGTTCTACGGGCATAAGGTCTATGTTGAAGGGATGATTTAGAAAGTTGAATGTGCAACCACGGACAATGGTGTTGGTGCTAACTAAGTTACCATTAGCTAATTCGACGATGTATGATATGTCTAATGTGGTTGGTTTAATGTTGAGTAAAGGTGCAAATGTAGTGGACACAAAACTTTTATCGGCACCGAATCAAATAAAGCGATGTGTAACGATTATTGAGAAGGAACGTACCGTGATAACATTCGGGTCCTCCCTAGCCGCCACCTCCAATGACGTAGGCCCTTCCTTGCGCCATTCCTCCTTGATTCGATTTCCTTGGTTCCTTCCTTATTACATTGATTTGTAGTGCCCCGTTCTCCGCAACCAAAACATGTAACTTGTTGCGACTTGCAATCCCTAGTTCGGTGACCAACTTTCTTACAATTCTCACATGGATCGGGACATCGACCGGTTTGTGATGACTCGAACACCTATCACATTTTAAGAAACCCCGAGTACCCTTTTCCTTCTTTCGGACGCAAAGATAAGCCTTTACAACCTCTTGCCTCTTGGGTGGTTGTTGAGTAGCATTTCTACCTTTGGTGTTGTCCCACTTCCGTTTGTTGTTGTTGCTATTGTTGTTGTTGTAGTTGGCTCGGTTATTGTTGTAATTGAAGCGGTTGTTGGTGTTGTTGTTGTTGTTGTTTCGGTTGGTGTTGGTGTACTTACCTCTCTTCACCACCTGTGCCATCAGCTTCTGAGTCACTCTAATAGATTCCTCGATTGTTTTTGGATCAAACGAAGTCACATCTCCTTGAATAACCTCGGGAAGTCCCCCGATGAAAGCCTCTAGTAACTTCTCGTTATCAGAAACCATAGACGGGCATAACGCGGCCAATTCTTGGAATCTCCGAATGTAAGTGTCAATATCGGACCCAATTGTTACTAGTTCATAGAATTACATCTCCAACTTTTTCACTTCCGTGACGAGGACAAAACTTCTTAGTCACCAAACCCTTGAATTGCTCCCAAGTAAGCTTGAAAGCATTATCCATTCCCATCGGTTGAGCATATGAGTTCCACCACGACAATGCTCCATCCAAGAGTGTACTTGTAGCAAACTTGACCTTACTATCATCCGGCAATTACACAAAGAAAACACGGACTCCAATTTCTCGAACCATCGCACCATGGTGTGGCTCCTTGATCCCTCTAAACTTCGTGGGATCTCCACTTTGAAATCCTTGTATGAACAGTTCTTAACTCCGGATCCTCCTGCATTTCTAGTAGCGTAGCAAGCCTAGCGGCTTCTTGAACAGCCATGGCCTCAGCAAAGAAGCACCACTGCTTCCTTTCAATTCTTAGAGCATCGGCTATGCTATCATTCACCAACTTTTGAATAGCCGCTTGGGTCATTTCCGGTGTGGCTTTCTCCGGCGCCATATCTCTTCAAAATCACAAGATGAAACAATTATGAGAACTCGTAAGTAGAAACAACCATCACACAAATATATCCACAACCACAACATGCATACAATAAATGGAATCACAACGGAACAATAACGAAATATCACAAATATAATCACAACACACGTGGATAATATACATGAAAATTTCGGCCTACATGGACCGATATCATAGATAATAAAAACCATTCCTACATAGTAGAGTCAATACTTGATACATTTGTTTGTACAACAACCAAAAGACAACAAGTTCTTTAAACTACGTCACACACCTCGTGACTAGGATAATAATGGTCAAAACTATACATGATAAAGTCTACATAAGGCACCTCATGGTGCTCACTGGCTCGATCCTCAAGATCTCGAACACGAGTAGTCAAGCTAGCAACCAAACTCCTCAACTCTCCAATCGACCGCAGTAGCAATACTCTCCCACGTCCTCTAACCGCCTATTCTCATACTCGATGTGCCAAATCAATAGAAACCCCGCTTATCACTAGGCCCTCGACCTCCTCGCAATGGTCTCAACCCTATCTAACGATTGTTCCTCCAACCGCCGCGACAACCTATCTATCCGAATCTGCGACTATCAATACGGGCTCCTAACGCCTCGGTAGAAGGTGTCGGCATTGCGACCTTAGAGCTCTTGCCTAACTCGAACCTAACGGTGGCTCGGGTTACGTAGATGGTGGTGTAGGGATGTCAAAGCGAGCACGCTTTTGAGCGGCAAGTCCGATGTAGGCAAAGGATCCCTAAGAAAATACGATGAGGATGATGATGATGATGGTGCTAGTAGTGGAGATGGTGGGTGTATCGGATCGTGGCGTGGCTAACATGTGGAGTAGGTGCGACTCGCCTCCTCAAAGGGTTCGATCTCCGTGTCGGTCATGATAGGTGGAAAGGTGGGGTAGAGCCAATCAAGATAAGATCTCGGTGGAGTGCGATAAGGCATCATCCATGTTAGGGTCAACTGGGACATTTTCCGTGTTAGTGTCCGATGATATAGTGATGGGATGTGAATCTGAAGACATCTCTGTGACAACCGATGTGAAATGAAAGTAAATAACTCGAATAAAGTGTAAATGAACCCGCATGAAAAGTGAATATGCACTATGATGAAATGATGAGATGCTATGATAATGTAGCTATAGTCTAGGGTCAATGATGCAATCTAGTTCTCTATAATCGTAGCTCGTACCAATCTGTCACACCCCAATTTACTGTTTTGCGGTGGAATGGAATTTCGGGATAGATCATCATAGCACCACAATCACAGTTATATTGAACGACCTAAAGTGTCGTTTAAAACACATCGTTGGATATTTAATAAAAGCGTTCAGAGTTACAACATAGGTCCCAAAAGTTTAAAAAGTTTGCGGAAATATAAATATATTACAAGTCCAAACGATGTTTTGAAAGAAAGTGCCATAATGTACAATGTTATAAGTCGACGCGACTCAAAAGGTGGTTCCTTAACCATGCCATGATGATAATGCCTTAGTTACACGAAAATACATTGCTAAAGCGGTCAACAATAATGTTGGTGAGAAATCATAGGTTTAGGTAAATGTTTTATACGACTACGCAAGTATAAACTAGGTATGACAATCATGTCACATAAAATGTTACAATTGCAATAAGTCCATGACACCGAAACTAGACTGCTCATAATGTATGCCCCAACAGTGTTTGCGGACCACTCAATAATGTTATTAAATGAAATGCATCCGTATGACTAGTTAGGATTCACCAACCCGGATGGAGGCGTCACCCTCGATAGATCTATCCACTCACCCTCGCTTCTAAGATTAACGGTTCATGTTCGTGAAATGGGGACTTTCAATTGGCATGTGGTAACTTAAGCAATGTAAATGAATTTAACATACTTGGTATCGTAATAAAAATGTTGTGCAATGTATTCTCCCGTAGGTTTGAAAATAATTAAACATGTACGACGGGGCTATGAAAACTCACTTGATAAACGGTATGATGACAAGAGTGAGTACACCGAGGTAAAGCGGAAACTTTAACTGGACCTATTACGAATGATATGATATGTAATGAGTTATGATGTAATGTTATGCATGCATTTCAGTATGTTATTTATACCATTTGTGAGTTTTGAAAATAATACTTATCGTCGAAAAATACTCTTTTGACGTCTTGACCATTCTTAAATCACTTTACAAGTTTTACGTCAAAATGTCATCCTACAATGGTTTCGTAATGATTTATAGTGAAATTATCACTTTTCGTAAGTAAAATAAAGTCGTCGGAAATTTCATAAAAGTGACAAAAGTGGCTTCGAAAAACTAGTCGTAAAATGGTGTACGTCGAACGTTAGGAAACGAACTCGACGGTTTTGGAAAGTTTGTATCAAAATCTAGAAGTTTTAATACATGAGTTTTCGTCATAGAGGTCTCGAACATAAAGATAATAGAGGTTAAATATGGTGATTTTGTCCAAAAGTTGTGTAAAAAGTGAGTTTCGGCAAAGTTTAAGCAACCGTAAATAATTTATTACAACTCCGCTATACAAACGGTTGGTCGTTTTGGAAAATATGCTTGGTGATCTCGATTTTATCAGAAGACATCTTGTTACAAAAAGTTCTACGTCATAGTTAAAAACAGCCTTCAATATGGTCATTTTAGTTACCGTAACACTTATCTCGTAAAAATAATATAGTTTTTCTGAAAATAATAGTTACGGCAAGTTTGTAAAAACGTGTATATCTTAGTCGTTTCAAATCCGTTTTCTACGTATTATACGTCCTTAGCTTCGTATCAAATTATACTAATATATTTTTGATAAGTCGAAATAATTTATAAAGCTTAAGGCTCGTTTTTGACCCGTACAATACGAAAATAGGTTGCTGAAATTTTCAGAAATTATATATATCGTCGTCAAACTTGAAAAATTCATAACTTCTTCGTTATAACTCCGTTTTAATCCGTTCAAGCGGCCACAGATTCGTTTTAAAGTATATTTTCTAAATATCAAGGCCAAAAATTCGTGCCTACTGTCAGATTTTCCAGAAAAACAAAATAAGAACAGTTCACTTTTTATACTTATCAAAAATAGTTTTTCTCGTACTAAACCTATCCCAATCCCTTCAAATCAACTCCAAAGCTAATCTAATCCTACCATACACCTTCTTAGGGTGTCATGGGTTCCTAAACATCATCAAGACCAATATATACCAAGGGAATAATTATAGGATGACTATATATATTAAACTCTAAAAATCAATGGTAAAAATGGTATAAACAACACAAGTCTTGCATGTTTGCTCCAAATATAAAAAAATAAATATGAAATGAAAGTGAAAGATGTAAAATGATAGAAATATGCTTACAAGCTATTATGATGAGGTGCAAAGAACAAAGGTTTAACCTAAACACCCTAGGTTTTTATTTCAAAACCTTAATAAGAGTGTAATCTAGATTGTTTATGCTTGATCTTGCAAAATGTTTGATGATCCCTTGTACACCTTGTATATGACCGGTTATGGAAGGAAAGAAAACAAAGAGAGAAAACTTTTACTTGACTTGATAATTTAGATGCATGAATGAATGAGATGAAGTGAAGTATAAATCTTATACTTGTTGAAAAATGTTTACCATCTAATTTAATGCCACCCTCCCCTTGGTCGGCCAAGGGGGAGGGATTTGTCAAAGATATATTTTTTTTTTTTCTTTCTTATATTGTGTGGAATATAATTGTAACAATTGTAAGAAAATGTGTAAGTAAAATAAATTCAAGTTAAGGTAAATGGTAGTTTTAGGTACAAGTAAATTTTAATAGATCAAAATAAAGTATAATGAGATCATAAAATTGTAAAATACATTCCTTGTAAAATTTGAGTGATATAATAATTATCGTGTAGTTTTTAAGAAAAACGTCGTAATAATATAAATTTAACGATTTATATACGAAATAAATTTAAAACACTAGGTAAACTCAAAATATTGTTTTTATAAACTAAATGTAAGTATAAAAATATATAGGGATCATTTTTGGAAGTAACGGATTAAATATTCAAAATAATAACTCACGCGATAACGTTTATTTAATATAAAATTTACGCGTTTAATGTGAAATGCAATGTCATGAATGAACTAACATGATGCAAATGATGTTAATGAAATGTAGACTAAACTTAGTCCATATGAAATATTCGTGATGATATGATCATGAATTCGCCGCTAAACCTTTAAGGTTACGCGAATTTGGAACACGTAAACCTAGTTTACGATAAATGTTGAAATGGTGAAGCATAAATTGTTTCGAGAAATGACCTGAAAGTACGGGTTGTCACATTGCGTCTCTTCCAATTCTCTCTATGAAACCAAGATAGTAAATGGCTTTGGCGTCTTCCCACGGGATCTATTTCAAGTTGGGAAGATCTCACTACCCATTTCCTTGCTAAGTTTTGTCCACCCACTCCAAGTCAACCACTTGGCCATCATTCATTCAACCTTCTTCGCAACCAAATCACAGTGAAATCAATGAGCCAAAAGGATTGCATAGGATAAATGAGAATGTGGAAAATAGTGCCTATTTCAATCATTACCCCACTAAGGAAGAAGTTTCTTACTACCAATACATAATCGACAATCCTCGATCACCCGTCATTAGAATATGCCCAAAGATTAGGAGATGAAATCCTTGGAACATCAAGATCCCTTGTATGATTGGATATAGGAATGTCGAGCACACTTACATAGATCTGAGACTCCCCATCAATGTGATGTCTCGGATGTTTACAATGACATAATGAATGAGCGACTTAAGATTAGGAGAGACCTAAGTATCTGGTGGGGTTTGCAATTTTGTGGGAAGAGTCAAGGATGTACACGCCTTTATAGGAAACTTCACCTACTTAGTTGATTTTATGGTCCTAGAAGACGTATGATGTGTCATTGACTATAGCTTGTCCTAAGTTGTGTTAGGAAAACCGTTTGTTGAAAAGTCTAAAATGAGGTATAACAAATCCGAAGGAACGGTTAGATTTGTGGAAGGGACGATGAGATCACTTATAGGATGCCTTGGAAGATGAACGAATATGGCCCTTTATCCCTTTATGAGCGAGATAACATTAGAGCTTTTGAGAAAAGAGCGAAGAAGATGTTGAAAAAGGCTTGAACTTCATGTAGGATAAAAGGAGGCTTTACTATAGGGATTGTTTGACCCTTGGACCTAAGTATAGAGTAGATGAGAATTTTGTCAACATGATAGAGTTTTCATTGAGGATGAAAACGAGACAACGTGGGAGCACGACTTGAGTCTAGCTACAAGACTCATAAATAAAGAAAAGCGCTTCGTGGAAGGCAACCCATGCTTATTGTTTGCTTGTTTGTGTGTCATATTTCTTTTCATTATTGTATGTTCTCATGTTTGAATTTGTAAAATGCTTTATTTTGTCTTTAACCTCGTCTTAATTACATATAAAGGTATTTTACAATAAGATAAGTGTAGGGAAGATTACATACATTTTGAAAAGAACGTGAACATGAGAATTACAACTAATGAAATTGATATATATGTGTGTTTGTTAGAGTCAAATGCTTGTATCGAGTCATAATGAGTGTTTTGCAGGAATTTTTCTAGATTTTAAAGGTGTAATTTTTCCAGAATTTTTCCAGGAAAATGTAGCAGACCAGTTTCTGTCAGGATTAGAACCCGACGACGTCAGGAGGAGCAGAAAAAGCTTATAAAATTTTATCGTTTTCTGTGCTATTTATAATTTTTGGAAATTCTCAGGTCTTAATTTTTCAGAAAATCTGCAAACATCCATTCCACAAGCAATTATATCCTAGTGTAGTTGAGTCATATATAGTTTTACTGCCGATTTTATGCTAAGGTTTCGTCTATTTTCATAAAGTGTGCAGGTTATATTTGGCAAGAAGAAGAAACAAAATATTGGATGAAGCTTATCACGCATACATTCTTCTTGGAAAAGAATTTAACCACTACTTCACACGGATCCTACCAAGCTAATCAGGGGAGTACTAGTTTCTTTCTCTTTTAATTACCTTACTTTATCATAACTTTGTTACTTTCGAGGAACATTGGGGACAATGTTCAGCTTAAGTGTAGGGAGGGAGAATAAAACGGGAACTTTGAAACTATGCTTATCTAAGAATATTTGTCTTGTCCAAGTTCAGTGTAATAAGCCATGAGAAATATTTTTTAGGGCAATTTTAGCACCAAATTTAAATTTTTTCATGACATGTACGAGTGGGACTTTTGTCTTAATAAGGCGTCTCATGGATAGGAGTTATATGACTAGCACAAAAACCGTTTACCACTCAAATTCCACCCCAAAAATGTGTAGTTTGCCCCTAGATCTTTAGGAATTAAAGCATTCACCTTTAATGCTTCGAGAGTGTATCGGTAGTATAATAGATTCTAGAAATTGTTTTGATGCATTCTGAGATCGATAGTGAGACTACACTTGTGTAGTTAGGAATAACTAAATGATAAGAGACATTAAGATAGCCCTTGTTTGAAACCCCGTATTATAATTACTTCTTCCACATCGGTTGAGTAAATACCCCACACCCTTGCGATGTACTCATTGTTAGTACACGATACCCCTAGTTAACCCCTCAGAGCCTATCCGTTTCGCGGTTCTTGTGATGTTTCGGTTTTCCGGGATATCAATGAAGAGCATTGTTTACAATCCACCCCCAAATGTACACCCAAATCGCCTTAGCCTACCTTGTATGCACTCACCTTTAGTGCATTATTGTTATCATTACTAAACCCTTAGTTCAATTATCTAGTTACTTGCATGGTTGTTAAGTTGAGTCATATCTTTGGTACACAGTTTTGGGATGATTGGGACTCATGGGCAAAAGTAATATTTTATGGAGTAACGAGAAGGAACGTTAAATTCAAATTCCCTTTGTCTACGTAATTAAATACTCCAGGTGTTTTGATTTTTTCAAATCGGGTCATTTAATGTTAGAGTAATAAAAACTCAAGTGTAGGGATGCTCCTATAAATCCCTTATATTTTGATGTTATCATAGAGGATGGTAGAGTAAAAAAAAAAAAAAAAAAAGGGCTACCATCCTTTATTTATCTTTATGTTTATGTTTTTCAATTTATGTATGTTTGTTTCAAGTTATTTAGAGTTTAGTGAGTCGAGTCTTGGCTTAGCAACACCATTCTTTTCATGCTTGTAACATAAGATTTTTGACTTGCCACCACTAAATCGCCTATCCAACCAAACCCTTTGTTTCCCTACCGTAAGCCTAACATTACAACCCTTTAAAAGACCTCTTAGATAGTTGTTCCTATGTGCTTATGCCAAAGCGGTGGAGGTTTGATCTATTCTCAAGCCTATGGTAATCTATGTACTATGACTAGGTAATGAGTGTTTATCTTCCATTTCCATTTACTATATATCATATACACCCGAGAGATAAGAGAATCCAAACACCCCTTGTGAGGTGCTAGTATATAATTTCCATGCTTGTTATGACTATTGCGATGCTTTTACTTGTTGTGAGTTATTTTGAACCATTGCTTCATGCCCCCTAACTTATAAATTGATTGGTCAAAAGAACATTTGCTTGAGGACAAGCAAATACCAAGTGTAGGGATATTTGATAAGGATTTAAAACGTACACTTTTAAGGGGTCATTTAAGCCCTTAATCGATCACTTTTATATCTGTTACTGCTTAATATTGTTCCTTTTCACTTTTTAGGTCTCTTGGAAGCAAAATGCTGGAATGATGCTTATTTAGACGAAAAGGAGTGAATATATGAAGAAAATAGCTAAGTCAAGATCTAAGAAACTCAAGCTGCTGAAGTTGAAGCTAACGACGTCCCAACTAAAGGGCGATGTCGTCCCTCTCTACGGATTTAATTAAAATACACCTGATGACTCAGTAGACGTTTTGCTAAAATACACCTGACGGCGTCAAGCTTTGAAGAGGAAGGGCGTCACCAAGACTTTTCATCTCATACGGCCCAGATCCAGAATCAGACGACGTCCCTACTAAATCCTGACGACGTCACAACTACAAGGTGACGTCGTCCCAACGATTACTTGGCCAAGACGAAAACCCTAATGACGACGATCTGACGGCGTCCCAACTATAAGGCGACGCCAGCGCAAGTGTAAAATTATATATAGAAATCAAATTTTCAGAATTTTAAGACGTAGACTTTTGGAGTAAAAACCTTAAACATTTGTAGTCCGACTTGGACAATATCTTAGGGTCCCAAACCCTATTTTACACGTCAAGATAAGTGTTTTAATTCATTAATTTCATTATGTCTTCCATTGAATGTGTGTATGCTTGCTTGTTTAATATGTCCGGCTAAATTTCTTGTGTGTTTGCTTAGATCTATAAAACCTAGTTGTTAATTATTGTTTGGTTGTCTCTTATCTTAATTGTAATTGGCTTAGGAGTGCAACTAGGATATCGTTGTGTTTAATGCTTGATGAATCTTTTATAGTTTATGGATGACTTAGTGGATTTCGTTTACTACACTCAAGGGTGACTTCAAAGAGTTAGGGCATAGGCACACCCTACGATTTTAGGAAACACAACGTGCTAAGAATAAGGACGTGACAATTCATCCTACAATAAAAGATAACTAGGGAGCAATAGTATCTAGGTAAACACATTTTTAATCATCATATGAGCACACATCAATAGACATAAGACTACCCGTAGATATAGATAATTAGAATAGTAGAGTAATCGGTAGAAGTACCAACCCCGAAATTCAAGCCCCAAGATTTTACCCTTAGCTTTCTAAAAAAATATAAAAAGATAAAAAAGAATCTTCCTCAACCTCAACTTTAGCATAGTACACTTCTCACTAGCATTCCTATTCCCCTAGAGAACGATATCAATCCCCGAGGCTTACCCAATACTACACTACAACGATTAGGTTCACTGCCTAGGGTGTTGAAAAAATTGCTTGACGAAAAGGAATTTCCTTTGATCCCGAACTCGCTTCGTACGTGCATCAGTAACTTTCAAAAGCATTCTTATAAGTCACCATACTATTTTTTCTCTGTGACTATTTTTTTGCCATATAGTTTGGTTTGAAAAGTTAGAAATTAAGTCTATGTATATGGGTCTAGGTACTTTTAAATGAGGAAAATTAGTCTTGTCAGTTGGTTCATGTAGTCCGGTTATTATTGATACGCATGGTTGCAAATGGCGCTAGGCGCTAGTCTGACCACCGCCTAGCTAGTAATCGGCTGAGGCGGGGCCTAGGCGAATTTGACTTTTCTATATATAACTTTTAAAATTGTATGTATATTGATAAATTTTAGGATAAATATAAGTAGGTCTAAAGAAATTGTATGTTGATTTTTAAATGTAAATTAGGGCTTTCACTTGCTTAATTTAGGGTTTTTTTAAAGTGAAGTCTCATTTTTCTGTTTCTTTTCTAGCTACCATCTCATGTCTCTCATTTTCTCTATTTGTTCTCATATTTCTCAACTGCAACAATTAAATCACAAAAGCTGATTCTTACATACCATTTAAAAATAAAATTCGACCAATTGAAATAAAAACCTAATATAAAATTTAAAATCGTGTTGACTGTCGTTGACCACCGTCGACCGTTGTGCTGACTGATGTTGACCACTTTTTGGCCGCCCAGTGTAAAATCGAGGCGGCTGGTGGCCGCCTAGACTGCTTTTTACAACACTGTTGATACGTTAGACTAGTGTTTGCACATATATGATAGTCATGTATCGCCTAGACTGCTTTTTACAACACTGTTGATACGTTAGACTAGTGTTTGCACATATATGATAGTCATGTATATGATAGTTAACACTACAATATGATAAGGGCTGTTTTTCAGGTGTTTTGTTAGTTTTTGGTAGTTGCAACCAATATGTTATTCTTGTTGCAATATGTACAACAATAGGTTAAACACTAGTCTATTGTATCATAGGGTTGGTTATGGTCGATACATAGGGCTAGTTAACTATCATGAAACCAACAAATATATTATCCTTGCTGCAATATGGTCGATACATATGGCTGGTTTTCATGTGTTTGCACAATATGTTCAACATTATACGAGTGTCAAGATTATCACTCTTAGGTTGTATTCTGTTATGAGTTTTATGATAACTATAATGGTCCATTAAATGTGTTGGTTTGCAAGGTCATATGTGACTTAGGGGTTGTTTGATAAGAAACGTGATTTAGTAATGAATGAATCAAAGCCGATGAATGATTCGTTGGTGCTGAGTGAACATGGTTATGAGTGAAAATTATTGTTTGAAGACTGTTGTGAATGAATAATTTGAGTAACATGAAACTACCAACTTAACCTATTTTATATTTAGCAGTCAGTTAAATATACCGTTTGATAAATGTTAGGGAGTATTTACCGTGGGAAATTTATAACTTAATCAAAATAAATGTTAAGGATTAAAAAATAGTAAAGACTGTTATACAAAAAACATCAAAACGATACAGGTTACACAAATATTAGTTTCAAGTATATAATAACGTCAAGGACTCATGGAGGTTAATGATTGTCTTGATTCCAGTCCTTCACTTTAATGTATTATATTCATGCAATATATTATCGTTGCTACAAGAACTTAATTTGCAACAATCTTTTTTAGCAAGAAAAATGTTATGTAGCTGCCTTTGTTTTGGCTCGAGAATATCATATCAGGCCATAGGTTGAAAAATATGGTAAAACATTAGTGCATTTGTTATATCAGTCCAATAGGTTGAATGCTATCTCATGGTCGAAATTAATGGGTATATATGGAAATAGGCAGTAGTACACATGGTATTCCTCTGATTTAAATATGACAATCTGAAACTTGTAGTTTTATATTGCACTAAATTTTCTTTTGTTTTATCTTATATAAAGCTTATAGATGTTTATTTTTATAGATGATTTGGATTGACTAGAAAAATGTTACTACTAAGGAGTTGGACGTCAACGTGAGCTCATGCATTTCAATGTGTGGTACCTGATGATCAATCATGTTAGTGTTTAGGAAAGGTTGGCATGTGGTCATGTCGTTTTGTATATCTCCTTCCATTAGCCCAACAAACACTTTTTAATGAAACTATTGTGATGTTTAATTAGTGGTATCTAATATGTTTGTTAGTCCATTAAACTCATGTTAACAATTATGAATCTTACCTTTGATCTTCAATCCATTGGTTTTGGTATAACATTCATGGTTATGGTTTATTACAATTTTATTTTGCTAGTTATGCATCTATATATTGGTTTTGTTGGTTATGCTTTTATACCTAGAAATACATTGTAAACAAGTAGTATTAACAAAAATAAAAAATAAATAAAGAATTTATAAAATGTTTTGTAAGCAAATAATTGGGGTCTATGCTAGTCAAAATGGTGTTTTTAATCAAATAGAACAAGGTTATCTAACAAAAAAAATGGGTCTCTAATATACAAAATAAAGTATGTTTCTAAACCGGGATTAATAGCAATTTCTTATAGAGATTAGAGTCCCCATTGTGCCCTCATGCAAAACCGAGCTTTTTGAACCTTTTAAGTCCATTTTTATGGTGTTCCCAGACACTTGTGGTGATTATATCAGCGAACCGACTTTTGAGATTTGGGTATATTTTTATTTCAAAAGGTGAATTTTGGGGAAAAAATTGATTTCAGAGCTTGGTGTTAATACATTTAAACCATTTCAGTTAAATATACGAAGGAAAAAAAATTATAAACGTCAACCAAATTAGGAATAGAAATGATATAAACCAAGTTAATTTTTACAAAGCAGGGAAAGAATTGATTCTCATCTTGTCATTATGCAAACTGCCGTGATAATATTTTGATCGAACTACAAGAAATAAAACATGAAAATGTTAGTAGATTTATTAGAATACACATTAACAACTTACGATATGGTCTAAGGACAACTTACATCTAGAGAATGGGATTGTTGCACTAAAAAAATTGTTAAATCTACATGTTTTTCTTCTACACTTTTTAAAAGTGTGCAAATTTTATTAGTTTATTAACAATTAACAATATGTAATTTTTTTTAGTTATTTATTATTTTTTTTGAAAGTGAAAGTATTATAGATAATGGAATGTTTAAAAAGTTTGAACAAAATTGCAAAGACAACCCACTATAATTCTTACAGACCTATCAATGAAGGAAATAATACAAACTATGCTAGAAAAAAAATAGTATTCTAAACATGAATACAAACATAGAATTCCTCAAACAATTCAAAACTTCTTCAGTCTTGTTCTGCAGACGTATGAACTCTGTGCAACTTTATGTTCCATAGCAAGCTTCACATTCCTCACAACGGAAGACTCCTTCACTAGCAAATTTAGTAACTTCATCTTAACAATCTCCACAATTTCTGTAATCAATACTTCTTCTTTTCTTTTGGCATTCCCAAACACTCTAGCATTTCTTTCTTTCCAAATATGATAAACAACAACCCAAAATACCAATCTTCTGAGGATACTCTAAATGCTATTGTCACACTTAAGTTAAGCAAAGTCAGTGACAATATCCATCCAATTCAGAGATGATTTACATTTGATAATTTCCTGTAGTTTCCCCCATATCTCAGAAGAGTATGTGCATTGGAAAAATAAATGATTATGTGAGACACTACAACTTCCACATAAAGCACATTCCAAGCTTTCATTTGGTTTCCATTTCAAGATTATGTCTTGTGTTAGGAGTTTTCCTTGAACAGCCATCCAAAGTACAAAGGCATGATTTGGGATGCATTAGTTAAACCAGACCATAACATACCAATTTCATATTATGTCCACTCACTTTTAGACCTTCCTATACTTGTCTGGTAGAGAACACAATCTTCTTTCCATCTTTATCAATCCACTTGATAATATCTTTCTCCATTTCATTCAACATTGGCACTTGAATATTGTTTGTTAATACAAATAATCCGTAAAAACGTTTATTTATATTTTACGATCTTCTAATGTTTTGTCGATAACAAACGTAAAATCATTTTACGAAACAAATAAAATACGTAAATGGTTTGAGCCAATAGTTTACTAACACACTTACGTTTTCACATAAAACACTAAACAAGTAATAGTGTTTTCATGATTTAGTAATACATATGTACAACAACTAGTGTTTACATATTGGGTAGATATTTACATAACTAGTATGTATTATAATGGGTAGAAGCTTAATTATTTGACCCATTGACCAAATACATTGAATGTATATGGGTTTAACCCAAAGTCCATGACCCATACCCATGGAGCATAACCCATAACCCATTGCATGACATCATGCATAAGTCATAAATGGGTATTATCCATGACCCATGGATTTAACCCATGACCCATGGACTAGATGTATTGCACCTACTAGATACATTGTATCTACTTGGATACCCATGGTTCAAAGTCTAGGACCCATGACCCATGACCCAAAACCCATGGGCAAAGAAGAGCGTCCCACGGTTCCCCCAGTTTACACTGGACGGATCCCTCAAGTAAGGGATCCGTGGGATCCGTGGAACAGTAGTCTGTTTCTTCTATAAATAGTGAGATATTTCTTCATTTTGGGTTGCCACTTCCACACATATTTTCTCCTAGTATTGTAAATCTTTTAACCTTAGATCCTAAGGATCTCTCTATGTAGTTTGTGTTTGTTTTTGTGTGATTCTCTAGGTTCCTCTTAAAGGCGAGATCACCACCTCTTGAAGTTGAGCAAACTCAAGTCCATGACTTGCCATGCTTCGTCATCATCAAGACTGTAAGATATATGATTTCACAAACACATTAAACCATAAACATATGAGGCGTTAATTATGTTTAGAGAAAGAAAGTTCTAGAGAGAGAAAGGGAAGAGAGTTGGGAACTATGTGAAACAAAGAAAAATGGTATTGAAGCTCCAACCCTCTACCTTGGGAGGTAGAGGGTTGTTAGGATCCAATATTGATTGTGTTGAAGATTCTGGTGGTCTTGGGAGATCAAAATACATGTTAGCCATTAGAGAGAGAAAGTTAGAGAGTTGGGTGTTTTCTTGGTAGAGAGTTACTTCACAAATTGTAGAATATTAGATTGAAAAGCACCACCCCTTCCATGGAGGGAAGGGGTATTTATACTTACACAATACACGACCTCCTAACGGCCTGTGGATCAGGGATACAGTGGGTAAATACCCGTCCTTCCTCCACGGTGTTGCACTACGCTAAACTAAACTAATGACTAACTAATAAACTGATAAATAACGTAACTAACGACAAGTCTACGAGCTAACTTAAGCTAGATAACATTTGGGGTGACCGACACTTCACTATGGAATTTTCTAATTCCTAACAATCTCCCCCTAAGGGAAGTCACCCCATGTTTTACATTTTGAATCCTAGCAATCTATTCTTGTCATTGTTCTTGAGCTCGTAGACTTCAATTCTTCAATTCCGCAATCTTTGTGCTTTAGTAGTGCAACTTCAAAGTCCGCATAATTTGTACTTTTAGTGGAGGTCTTTGAACCGATCCACATCTTTGATGATCTTTGAGCTTTCTTTGAGATCATCACCACAAGAAATCTCGGATCACCCTTTATTGTGTTGCCATCATGTGAAGTTGTGACTTTCGGACCGACATGCTCACACTTTTGAATCATGACATCTTTCCATCGAGTAGCGGAAGCCTTCTTGGTTCATGATATTTGCAGTCAAGCATAAGCATAGTATGAAATATCATAGCCGTGTTATGTAGATATGCACCGGTCATGATTTCTTCAAATTAAGTGTGGATCTTTGTGAGCATGCGGCTTTGGATTGACTCCTCAATTACGATCACCGCAACCGTCCAAATGTACCGCAAACAACATTAGCAATAAATCACACGAAAGTGTCTTTGATCACTTTCACCGAATTGAGGTACACGCCCACGGTTCCCGTTGATCGATATAAATCGCCTGTGATCGTGTATGATTCCTAAGAATCTCCTTGACAGGTTTCCTTGTTGTTCTAGCTGTTCTCAAACCGGAATGTCTCAAAGAAGACAACACGGAGTGAGTGAACCAATAATCGAGATTCACCGATTGATGAAAATGATTTGAAAAACAATCGTGTATTGCTTGAAGAAAGAGTTTTGCAATACGACGAAGGTTTTATGAGAAAGATCAATTTTCAATCAAAATACTTTTTGTATTGGAGAATGAGTACACATTCGACGTGCTAGCTAAAAGAAGAGATTCGCACATCGAATGGTTTTCTAAAAGTATTTTTCAATCGAGATACTTTTGAATTTGAAAACATAAGTACACATTCGACGTGCTAGAGAAAAGAAGGTTTGCACATCGAATGGTTTTCCAAAAGTATTCGTCAATTCCAATCTCGACCAAGGTTGATTCAAGAATGAATCTCCCATCATTTCTATCCGGTTGTCACAAGTTTGATCTTACGAGAAGATCTCACATGTCACCCACCAAGAGCTTGTTTGATGTTGGCTCTAGATGGATTTCCATCTTCATCGTGAATATTTTCATATCACTCGGATGTTCGGCAATACCACAAGGATAATGCGTGGGACTCTTAATATATACTTACTTTCCACATTGTGTGAAAAGCAAGTCTTCAAGAATTTAGTGTCCTAACGAGATATTGTGGATGATCTCTTGGCTCTAGACTCAATAGTGCATTTTGGTTCCCGTGTCGGAGACTAGGGAGAGGGTCTCCTACTTCAATATCAACCATCTCTAAGAGAAAGTCGATAGATTATGTCGGTTCCCGTGAGAATGAAACAAGCCCTTTTAAGAGGAACTTGAGTGGCTTGGGAAGTTTAGTGCAGATGCGTCACTTTGGGTCCATGACGCCTTGTCTTCAATACCGTGTTACCTTAGTAACAACCAAGAGTATATGTATTGAACCCGTTATCGCCCTAAGGTTGAATTGATGGAGGGCTATTTCTTTTCACCCTTTTTCATTCAATTCTTTTCATTCTTCAACCCTTCAAGCTTACCGAGACTTCATTACTAGAACCTTGTTAGGTTTATTCTGTACTAGCTCGTCTCAATCCGCACTCTTCCCATATTCTCATTTTCTCCTTTTTCAATATACCTAAGGACTCTACACTATCTAGTGGATTATCCTCGAAGATCCCTCCGGTTCTGGCGGATCGTGGGAACAAATACCTAACCTAACCATCCTTATAACACCATGCATAAAGTAAATTTGGTCGGTCTTTTGGTACAGTTCATTCTTCCTTGAAACCAATTGAAAAATCATTTGGAAAACCAATCAAGGTACTTGTGATACGAGATCAAAGCATTTTGTACCTTAATAGTTTTGATCATTTAGAAAATGCTCCCCCTCAACATGTGCATATGATTTAAAATTGTTTGGCACATGGAGGCAAGAGTTCTTTGAAATAATTTCTTTGAAATAATTTCTTGATCACAATTTCCTTAGAAAAGCCATTTGAATTTCTTTGGTAAAATTCTCCCCTCAATATGTGCATAGGATATTTGAAATCATTTTATCACATAGAGGCAAGGGTTCTATTGAAGCACAACCACGATCACAAAAGACATTAAGAAAACCATTTGAAAACACAATCAAGGTACTTTATAATCTCTTTTAAAAACTTTTGTACTCGATGGTTTTGCTACCCTCAATATGTGCTTCGAGATTCAAAGCTTTAGCACATATGAGAGAGCACTACTGCACAACCGAATCAAAACGATCAACTTTTATCAAATTTCATTATTAAATCACAAATTCTCCCCGATCAAAATATCAAATCCTTTGAGATTTTGGATCCCAAGTGATTTAATTAGGTTTAGAAAACATGGGAGAAAATGTGGCCTTGTTTAAATAGTCATCCGGTTTTTGATAAATCCTCCTCCTCAACATGTGCATTGTGTATTTGAAATCATTTGGCACATGGAGGTCGGAGTGCCTTTGAAGGACTAAAACCAATTCCATTAAAACAGATTTGAGATTTAAATCACGATCTCTCCATGATCAAAATTTCAAACCATTTGAGATTTGTAATCCCAAAAGATTTAAATTATTTAGAAAATTTTAGGGAAAGACGTGGCAAGATTCAATTTTGAAAGATGATGATAAGGACCATTATAAGACATTAAAGATTGTTAGTGTCGGTATGATAGTTTTTAAGAGATCTTTTAAGTAAAACAAAACAATTTCACAATCAAACGAGAATGTAAAAATTTCATTTTGAAAGACCTTGATTCTAAAGGAAAAATCATACCATGACATAACATTAAATCTTTAGATCACCACATTTTAACGTACAAACCGGAACTTTTATGAAGAAATATTGTTTGAAAATATTATATTTAAAATCACTCTCCCCCTCAATTGATGACCGAAGTCGATAATTGAGTGACTTAAGTTTTGATAAAATGAAGTCCGGTGATTTTCAAGATTTAGTCCAATTAATTTTCAGAACAATATTTTCCCATTTTCAAAACAATTTAATTAAATTATTCAAAATTGTTTAAAAATGGTATCCTGCACAAAGATACGTTAGGTGGTTGAGAAGCTTCATTGTTGTTCTTTGAGGGTTTGGAAGAAAACCGTCTGCAGATGCGGTGAGACTTCTTCTTACGTTGCATTTTGAATGCCAACCGAGGTCAAATTAAGCTCCGTTTCTTCAATCACTTAGAAGAAAACCATCTGCGATGCGGTGAGACCTCTTACGTTGCATTTATGCCAACTCTCCATAGAAGTCGATTAAGCTCCGTTTCTTCATTTGTCAACCCAAGATATAGTTACCCTTTCCTTTCGCATCCAATCATCTTCAATTGTGGGATCCGGATCGGGAACATTATTATATACCAATATACCGCATACGTTAGTGAACACACACGATATATGGTGGTCGACATCACCCAAACAAAGAATCGACTAATAAAAGTCAATGTAACATATCAATCGATCATATAAATGTATGGGAATAATGTGTTTCTCAAACTCTAATCATCTAAACCTAACAATGATATCCTAGAAACCTAGTCCTTCAACATAGGCAATTATATTTTTCGGATAAGCACGTAGGATAATTAAGAAAGTCCGTTAGATGATATAAATTTGAAAACATTCTCCCCTCAATCAATGACTTATTTTCCTAAAAGATTAAAAGCGCTGAAGTCATTGATTGAGTTTTCAATTTTCACAAAACTCGAATCGATAGATTTACAAGCAACTCATTTACCACCATTTTAGAAAACAACAAATAATTTTATGAAGAATTAATAGACGGAAAAATATTTGAGTAGGAACAATGATCCTTCGACATACTTTCCTCAAATTGATTTAGGATAAGTGCACGATATTTGTGAAAAATTTTAAGCGTAGCACTTTCCTTCCTTTTAAAAGCGGGTTGCTATCTAAAATAATAGCAAACCATAGTTTAAGCACGGGTTCTGATCTGAAATAACGCAAGCCATTATTTGAAGCCCGGTTCTGATGCGAAATAATCAGTAAGCCATTTTTTTGAGACATGTTTAAAAGAAATATTTACACCTCCCGCTCGAACTTCATCTAAAGTCCCGTGCCATTATTGAATGACATTTCTAAGACCCTAGATGTTATCGATACGAACATGTCTTTAGAAAACATATTTTGGTATTTTGAAATTTTCGATTTTTATGGATTTTGAAGGTTTTATAATTTTCTATTTCTTTTTGTTGGTTTTATATTTTTCTATTTCTTTTGTTGGTTTTATATTTTGTATTTTGTTTTTCGAATAAATATTTACAAGGATAGAATAGATGATATAGTTAAAGAAGATGATGATACGAGTACCGAGATAAGGATATCGAATGACCCGTTATAGAAGATAGAAGTCATCATCTCTAAACATTCACCACCAAAGCTTTCGAGGCTCTGAATTGAGAGAAATTGAACCATCCGAAGTGAGACTCGGCGACTTCCCCAAACCGAAAATCCTTAAGATGAGCGATTCAAGCTCTATTTCAAGCTTGCTTTAGCCAGTGCACAAGAAAGCACACCATTATCATAAATCCATTGCTCCATTTAAGAACGATAATCGAGGATCTCCATTCGGGTTATATCATCAAGAAGAACAAAGAACGTATCATCCACACATAAAATAATCTTCTCATATTTCTTTTTCATCGACGTCAAGCGATCCATTCTAAAAGGTAGTCAAGAAACCACTTCCCCAAGTAGACGAATTGATGCGATCGGTCTCTTAGACTAGAGCTCACGAACCCGAATACACATATACCCAAAGACAAAGAAACTTATACCATCAAGTAGCAGATTAAGTCCAATAGCCAAAGAATAACCCCGATGTATACTTTTCTCTCCCTCAAGAAAGTGTATGAAGCTCAAGAACCCGGCACCCGAATGCCCAAAGAGAGAATAACCGATAACATTAAAGAAGCGGCCGAATCACCGATTATCTCTATGGAGGACTATCTCTGCGGATCTTCAACTCGAATAAGTGATTATATATCCGAATCACGATTAAGCCCTCAAGTAAAACAATTGAGCATCCCAATGTACACAATCTCTCTCCCCGATGATTGTGATAACATCAAAATCATCACACACTTGTGTACCTCTTTCATCTTCGAAACTAACTCTTCCATCTCTTCTCCCACATAGTTGGAATAAGAACACTAAACGCCTTGATGAGTAAAACCTTGAGTTTCTCGTGGTCATGACATTTGTTTTCCCGGATAACTTCAATCACTTAGAAGTATTAAGTCCATCAAGTTTACTCGCCATGAGTCAAACCTTGAGTTTCTCTGCGGTAATAACATTTGTCTTCCCGGGATATCTTCAATTACATAGAAGTATTAAGTTCATCAAGTTTACTCGCATTTAGATACGTGTCTCCTTCCCCCTTGCTGGTTTTGACACTTTAGAATCAGCAACTCTTTGAAAGCCTAAATACTAGAAATCTTTTGAGAAGAACGCCTGAAGTCTACTTGTGAGAATCAACATGCTGAATAATAAGAGCAAGTCTTTGGGGCTTAAATTCGACATATCACTCTCCCCCAATTAGTGCTCTCCCCTAAACTGACAATCTGTATGATGAATGACCAGATTAAGAAGAAGTCTTTTGATAATCCAAACGATCGTCTTTTAGTCTTCTAACATGTAGCATAAAATGTAGAATAGACTGTAGACTCGACCTTCTTCAAGATTGTCCAGTTGGGGAATAGATAGTTAACATCTTCAACTCACCAAAACAAGAACATCACCAAAAGCATCCCAATCAACTTACATCTTGCAAATCCCTTAACTAAAATCCTCCCAATCAAACAAGAATGAAAGATGTTCATCAAGGAAATCAACAATCAAAGCCGCAGCGAACACACAAGATGGTAATACCAAGCAAACAATCACATCAAACAAGAACATAAGGTTGTTCGGAATCATCATGTTGATGTGCACATGAAGCATTAACCGGAAGCACTTTGTCAATAAACTCATATCGACTTGTGAAGATGTCAACTAACGGCTCATAGAAGAAACTCCATGTAACGATGACCCGATAAGAAGAAGATCGGCTTACATGAGTTTGGAGCCGTTTGACCATTTATTCTCGTAAATCAATCAACCATGCGGTAATTTCACACTTCTTCTCCCCTCAAGAATTGCATACGGAGTTGCCATTCTTGATTAAATAAGTGAAAGTCATCCGAATGTTCTATTCACACTTCTCTCCCGCAAAATCGGCACATGATGTCGCCATCTTCATTATAATCGAGCAAGTGGAATGAGAAAACAATCAATCGGTTCACTTGATAGCGCATGGAAAAGTATGAAGCATGTTGATGAGAATGGTCATAATAAGAAGATTTCTCTTCTTCGGAAGATAAAGCGCATCGACACGTACACTTTTCTTTTCTTTTGAGGAACGAGGCATGAATTGTTGTGTTCATACGTCATAAGAAGATTTCTCTTCTTTGTAAGATAAAGCTTAATTGAAACTTACACTTTTCTTTTCTTTAGAGTACGAGGCCCGAATCGATGTGAGCAGACGTCATAAGGCGATTTCTCTTCTTTTGAAGATAAAGCGCCATCAAACGCATACACTTTTCTTTTCTTTAGAGTACGAGGCCTGAACCGATGTGAATGCAGACGTCATAATCTCTCTTTTCACTCTCTTAGCAAAACATGTAATCAACCCCATTATCATTCAAGAGGCCCTTTGTCGTGACGGTGATGGAGAAAACCCAATATGATGAATTTGACCACAAGTAAACTAACCCGAACTCGTGACTTATACTTGCACATATGTAACAAAGAGCGGTGCCGAGACTTCATGCCCATTTGAATCTCTAAGTACTCTATACTCCTCAACCAACCAACCATCAAGTAATAGACGACATTACCTCTTGAAAATCCACAATTGAATGTGACTTCGAGCACTACAACGTAACTCCTTTAAGTGATAGTTATTTTGTGGTGGTAAGAGCCCAATTCCCCAAGTGGTAAAAGAAAAAGTAAAAGCCACCCAACAATAACTAGATTCCCAAGTCTTCGCTTTTGATAATAAGCTCGAACAAGGATCATGAAGAATCTTCATCCATCCATCCCGATACCTTGGATACTAAGTACACTCGCCGTGATGTTTCACTTCAACCTCAAATAAATAATACTGAATTAACTCCGATGTCACATCTTCTTAACTGCTCAAATCTAGCCTTCTTTGACATTTAAATGAACTTTGATAATGGTTTCATCCCGACCATGGTTAAAAGCACATAACCCCGTAAAACCATGTAATAACCAAACTGCCATGACAAATATCCAAACACACATCCAATTCATGAAGTACACTCTTTTATCCCTTCTTCAAATGTAAAACGTAGCACCAACATCAAAAGATATCTCGAAATACACTTTCCTTTCTCCAAGATGGTTCCATCATTACGGGATTTTACAACTCTATGGTTTAAACCGAGAAATAGTTTCTTTCGCGGGATTTTACAAAACCAAGAGTAAACCGTAAGATAGATCCGGAAATGCACTTTACTATTACCAGGATGTTTCCATTGTCACGGGATTTTACAAGTCTATGATTTAAACCGAGAAATAGATTCTTTCGCGGGATTTTACAAAATCAAGACAAAACCGTAAACAATGTCAGTTTGATCGTGTAATGACAACTATGGTTTCAGTGAATATCTGTTTTAGGGGAACGTGCAGCGGTTCATCAACGGTTCATTATCCAACATCAACAAAATCATCAACCAATCAATACACACATTGGTAAACACATCATTCACGCATTTTGTCGGCAATTGTAGTGACCACTTGAAGAAGTAAACCCGATATACCAAACTTGATCATGAAGTAGAATTCCCTTGATATGTTACTTAAACTTGTGCTCATCCTAGTGAAAAAGAAACGGTGTACCCAATGTACAAAACCTCTTGACATTCTCGACAGAGTGAGACACCGAAGTGATAGTTACGTTGTGGGTAAAGCGAGAAAGAGTCACAACCGTAATTAAATAGCCAAGTCTTTATCACCCTCTATAAACGCCCAAGAAAGTCATCTTCGCGGAAGGGTAGAAAGAAAGAAGACGAAAATAAGTAAACACTCCCGGAAAACCTCACTTCAAATCCAAATACGAAATACCGACCAAACAACCCCTTAGTCAATATTTGTTCAACCATTAACTCAAGCCGAGACAAAATATTTTCCGTGAAACTGTATTCCCCAAAGTACCAAACTACATAACACAACGAGTCTCAGCATCAAGCATTAGAGGACCCATGACATCAAATCTAACTCAATTAATCACACATGATCCATGTCAACATTTATCAATAAACGCTCACGCCCGGTCCAAGAATTATCAAACCAAAACTATCATTTGACCAATGAAACCCTTTATCCAATTTTAACATCTCGAATGCAAAGTTGTCTACATATGCGTTTGTTGTACCAGGTCTAAAATCCCATTCGACAATATCTCCAAATACGGTCATTAGTAGTGATAATAAGCTCATTGTACAAATTATGTTCACAAAGTCGATCACAAATGTGATACAACCTATTACCACCACATGCGTCAAGATCAAGGCCATTCCAATGTTAGCTTGCTCATTAAGTCCAGTAGTGGCCCAAATCTCAACAGTCCATGAGAGTTGTAATATCATTGAGGCCCACATACGATTTAAGAATAAACTTATGTATAAACACATATCACTCACGTATCACATATCAAGTGGAGAGATAGTGATTAATGCAACTCGTATCATGTATCAAGTATCACGTATCACATTTTCAAATAAACACATGAGGCCCATTTTCAAATAAACACACAATCTATCTCTTAAGCCCAATAGCAACTCCAAAAAAAACCATTTGAAGACCCACGACACATCTTTAGACCCGATCCATGTTAAGCAGTTGAAAAGTCCGGATATAAGAGTATGTCACCCTAATGTTACTCACATTATTTGCAAAACCTAATCACTTATAACAGAAATACTCGCCTACCACTTAACTTTTCTCACTCTAAAAACAATTCTCATCACATCTCAATCTCAAGGCATCAATCTTATCACATAAATCACATATCACATACCACAAAAATATCAATCTTATTCAAAATCATTTCTCTAAACACCCAAGCAGCCACGAGCCTCTTAATTACATCATATAATGAATCGGTTAAGACAAATCATAGCCACAGGGATGGCTTCGAGAATCAGATACTGATTTGCCACAGGGATGGCTTCGAGAATCAGATACTGATTTGCCACAGGGATGGTATACTTTCTGTTGAGATGGCAACGAGATTAAACAATGAATCAAGGTAGGTTTTCTAATTTTTGTTTTGATTTGATTGAACCAAAAAAAATGGCATAGAACATGTCTTACGAGTCTTAAACGGATTAAGAAAAAGGAGTTAACATCTTTGTTTCACCCCTTTTCTGAAATCATATAAAAAGCCACTTCGATTTGATTCTTTTTCTTAACGACACAAGGAAGAGATTCAACAATATTGTTGCGATAACTTCTTTAAGGTCGAATAAAATCAAAGGCTTTTTGATCAATGATGGTTAACATTCGTGTTTGAGGACTCTTGAGTCAAGACATCTTGAATATCACACGAATAAAGCTGAGATCACTTTGACATAATTATGTACTGAAACATGTTGTAGCAATAGATATTGATGTTTCCTAATGATGTGTCTGATGAAGTTGTTTGATTGGGGTTGCGGTCTTTGTTTGTAGTATGTGGACAAAGTCGTTACAGTTTTAGAATTGTTGTTGATATGGACTGATGATGTTTGTAGAAACAGAGGTCAAAGAGTTGTTTTGGTAATAGTTTTGAGAGGTCTGTGAGGTCAAGTGGTCAAGGTCATTCTTCTCCTTCTTCATTTTTGTCTATGTCGAAACAGATTTATAAGCCAAGTCGCTACCCATTTTTACAAACCAAGTCGCTAGGGTCATGAGTCAATTCGCTAGATTAGTCAAGTCGCTAGCCAACTCGCTATAGTTGTTGACTCAATAGTCAACAACTCGCTACCAGGTACAATTCGTTAGGTCTAGAGTCAAGTCGCCATTGACTTTAAAGAAGGTCAACAGATATCCAAGTCGCTACAGAAATATGTAAGCAACTCGCTTGACACTAAAAAATGTCAAGTCGCTATCACAACTCGCTATAAAGAAGGTACACTGAATCTGGACACGACCAACTCGCTATGAAAAATAACCATAAGTCGCTAGCAAGATTTCCGGCCAACTTTTCCGACCAAATTCATGATAAACCCAGAAAACAGCATAAAAACTGATGTTACGACTGTTTTGACCATTGACCACAGATTCTTTCATGGGTAATATTTTGGTAACAAAAGTGACATTTTGGACATCAGATACAAACAGATCATAACAAAAACAGCCACTGGACTCTTTTGACCAATAAAGATATAAAAACCAATATATCAAAACTGTTTTACCAAAATACTCAACAAAAACAGCCACGGGACTTTTTGACCAATAAAGATATAAAGACCAATATATCAAAACTGTTTTGCCAAAATACTTAAACCGAAGAATATTCCGACATTAAAAGTACAAAAACAGATTAACCAAGAATAAAAAACCACCATAAATCGACACAACACAACAACCTTGGCTCTGGTACCAATTGTTAGGATCCAATATTTATTGTGTTGAAGATTCTGGTGGTCTTGGGAGATCAAAATACATGTTAGCCATTAGAGAGAGAAAGTTAGAGAGTTGGGTGTTTTCTTGGTAGAGAGTTACTTCACAAATTGTAGAATATTAGATTGAAAAGCACCACCCCTTCCATGGAGGGAAGGGGTATTTATACTTACACAATACACGACCTCCTAACGGCTGTGGATCGTGGATACGATGGGTAAAGACCCGTCCTTCCTCCACGGTGTTGCACTACGCTAAACTAAACTAATGACTAACTAATAAACTGATAAATAACGTAACTAACGACAAGTCTACGAGCTAACTTAAGCTAGATAACATTTGGGGTGACCGACACTTCACTATGGAATTTTCTAATTCCTAACAAGGGTATTTATAGTTTCTTACAAACAAACGCCACCTACGGGCTGTGGATCAGGCATACAATGGGTAAAGACCCGTCCGTCCTCCACGGTGTTACATAAAAAACTACCTAATAATATAACTAGACTACGACTACGAGCTTTCTAATGAATACATATACTTGAGGTGACCGACTCTTTAATGAGTGAATTTTCTAATTCCTAACAATGTCCCCCTAAGGGAGGTCACCTCAATTTACAATGAATACAAACAAATATTACATTAGATTACTCGAGGTTTCTTGATTAATCCCTTTGCTCAGTAGCACGTAGTCTTTGATTCTTCATGTTTTGCATGTTTGGATAGTTCAAGTGGAGGTCTTTAGCTGATCCACGTGATGATGAGTTTTGAACCAGCATTGAGATCATCAGCTGACATAAATCTTTGACTCTTCTATTGTGGTGTTGGTATTATGTGATGTTGTGACAAACGGACCGACATGCTCACATTCTGGATCATGATATATTCTCATCAGAGTAGCGGAAGCTTTTATTGATTCATGATATTGGCGGCGAAAGCGAAGCATGGAGTGAAAATATCGAGTCATTGATGCACTAATCATGATTTCTTTCTAGATGAATGTGTTGAGTGAGCATGCGGCTATGGATTGACCGCTTCATTACGATCACCGCAAACGTCGGGAGTACCGCATACAACAGTTAGCAATAAAGTGCACAAAAGTTTCTTTGATCACTTTTGTTGAATTAAGGTACACGCCCATGGTTCCCCGTTGATCAAGACATGTCGCCTGTGATCGGTATAATTTCAAGAATTTCCTTGATGGGGTTTCGCAGCTGCTCTAGCTGTTCTCAAACCGGAACGTCTCAAAAAAGACAACACAGAGTGAGTGAACCAGCCAATTGAGATTCACTGATTGATAAAAAGATATTTGATAAACAATCGTGTATCGCTCAATAGAAATAGTTTTTTGCAATACAACGAAGGTTTTAATAGAAATCAATTATCAATCATAAACACCTTTTATATTTAAATATTAGTACACAATCGATGTGCTAAACAAGTGAGTTTTTAAGCACAACGACCGGTTTTTCAAAGGTATCCGTCAATCCATATCCTGAACCAGGATTGATTCAAATGATTGAATCGCCCCATTGTTTCTGTTCAGTTGTCACATGGTTGATCTATTGGATAGATCTCACATGCCACCCACCAGGAGCCTGTTTGATGTTGGCTCCAGAGGGCTTTCCATCTTCATTGTGAATATGTTAGCATATCACTCAGATGTTCTGGCAAAACCACAAGGATAATGCGTAAGACTTATAAGATTTAATCTCTCTTTCCACATTGTGTGAAACAGAGAGTCTTCATTGAAAGTGTCCTAATGAGATTTATAGATGATCTCATGGCTCTAGACTCAATTTGTGCATATTTGGTTCCTATATCGGAGACTAGGGAGAGGGTCTCCTTCTTCAATATCAACAATCTCGATAGATAATGTCGGTTCCTCGTGAGAATGAAACAAGTCATTTTAAGAGGAACTTGAGTGGTTTGGGAAGTTGAAGTGCAGTGCGTCACTGGGTCCATGACGTATTGTCTTCAATACCGATGTTACCTTGGTAACAACCAGTAGTATATGAATTGAACCCGGTATCTGCCCTAAGGTTGAATAATTGGAGGGCTATTTGTTTTCACCCTTTTCTCATTCATTTCTTTTTCATTCTTCAACCCCTTCATGCATACCGAGACTTCATAACTAGCACCTTATTGGGTTTATTCCAGTACTAGCTCACTATCTAATGGATTGTCCCTGGGTAGATCCCTCCGGTTCTGGCGGATCATGGGAACAAGTACCTAACCTTATGATCCTTATATCACCATACATAAAATAAAGTTGGTCGGTCTATTTGGTATTGTTCACCTGCTATTGGAACCATTTGAAAACCATTTGAAAATCAATCCAGATACTTGTGATATATTATCAAAGCATTTTGTACCTGAATTGTTTTTGATATTTTTAGAACAAGAGCTCCCCCTCAACATGTGCTTCATGTATTTGAAATATTGTGGCACACGAAGGCAAGAGGAAGAATCAACTTCTTTGATTTCCATTTTCTAAAAGATATCAACATCACTTCCCTAAACAAATCAAGTAGATAGAGCATTTTGGGAAGGATGAGGTTTTCCAAATTTTGCTCCCCCTCAATATGTGCATAGATATTTGAAACTGTTTTGCACATATTAGGAAAAGACTGCACATTGAGAAAGATTGATCATGTTTCAAATCATTATGGTTTCAGATAGATGCTCCCCCTCAACATGTGCATGAAAAATTTGAAATCGTTTGGCACATGTAGGAAGGAGAGCTCTTACATCCTTATAAAACCATTTACCGAATTATCAGTTTTAATCCATTTTAAATCACAAATTCTCCCCCGATCACAACTATTAAATCATTTGAGATTTGTGATCTCTGTGGATTTAAATTGATTTTGAAAGCTTTTTAAGGAGAATTGTGACTTGATTATGAAAACATTTTAACTGATAAGGATCGGATTTTGAGACTTTAAACTCCATTGATTAAACATGCATGATTGTCTTTTGAAAACATAATATTAGCAAAGGTTTTTGAATCAACTGTATAAAACATAATTCCTTTTGATTTTTCAACAATAAACCTTGCTCATTTACGTGCCAATTGTTTGAAAAAAAATGACCTTTTTAATTCGAATAAAATCATTCTCCCCCTCAATCAATGACACAAGTTGTTGATTGAGAGATAGAGATTTTGACAGATGATAAGCACAAATGATTTACACGAGTAGTAGAGTACGAGGTATTTTCAAAGCAATATAGTTTTCATTAGATGGCAAATATTTTTCAGAAGAATCATTAGACGGAAAAAGATTTGGAAGGATAAGCATTTGTCTTTTAGATGACAAACCTTTGTTTTAAGAATCAGAGCATGAGATTTGGAAAATAAGATAAAGCATGGCTCTGTTCTTTACATATAAACGGGTTACTGCCTGAAATGACAATAAACCACCATTTTTCTCCGCCTCAATTTTTTTTATTTTTTTTTATTTTATTTTTTTTTCAAAAAAACTATGTGCATTCGAAGAACATCTAAAAACCCGTGACATTCTTTGAATGTCAACACAAAGTTCGTAGATGATATCGAATAAGGAAAAACATGACAAAATAACAATATTTTTGGATTTTTTTTTCAATATTTTCTAATTTTTATGGATTTTGAGAATTTTATATTTTTATATTTTCTTTTTGAGGGTTTTTCAAGTTTTGTATTTTGCTTTTTGAATAAATATATACAAGAGATAGATGAATAAAGACCTTTACTCCTCGTCTTCCTCTTGAAGACGCTTGAGTGTTTCCGGTTGTAAACTCTTTAGACCAAGAAGTGGAAGGATAAACTCAAAACGTTCCATAGGAAGAGCTTTGGTGAAGATGTCTGCTAATTGGTATTCAGTCCTCACAAAATAGAGTTCCACCACACCTTTTTCCACTTGTTCCCTGATGAAATGATGTCGAATGTCGATATGCTTTGCTCTTGAGTGTTGAACGTTGTTGCATGAGAGAGCAATAACACTTTTATTATCACATTACAGAGGGATTTTGTTGAATTCAAAGCCATAGTCGATTAATTGAGATCTCATCCATAGGATTTGAGCACAACAGATGACATGGCTATGTATTCGACCTCAGAGAGGAAATAGAAGTACTCATTTGTTTCTTTGAAGACCACTCACAAGCTTATCACCCAAAACCGAGCACCTCGGACGTGCTTGACGAGTATCTTGACACCGCATGATCTCGCATCCGCATATGTTGTTAGTGACATATCGGTGTCCTTTGGTACCAAAGTCCTATATTGATGGTTCCTTGGAGGTACCGAAGACCCGTTTAACCGCTTCAAGGTTCTTTTGGTAGACTTAGCTTCGGTATCTAGCACACATGCATACATCGAACAAAATATCAAGTCTCTTGGTGTGAGGTACATCGGGATCCGATCATGCTATGATATTTCGTTTGGTCTACCATGATCCCCGAGTGGTCCTCATCCGCTTTAATACGCTCAATCATGGGAGTGTCAACAGGTCACTAGAATCAAATCCAAATTTGTTTAAAATCTCATTTGCATATTTAGATTGATTTATAAAAATGCCTCCGGACTTTGTGAAATTTGTAATCCCAAGAAAATGACATTTGTCCCATCATAGACATTTGAAATTTGGAACCCATTTCATTTGAAAACGGTCACACTCATTGGGGTCGATCGAGGCAAAGAGGATATCATCAACATAAATTTGAGCGTGAATTAAATGTTTGCTCGACTTCTCGGTGAACAATGTTGGATCAATCGCTCCTTTGTTGAATCCAATAGATGGCGTAAACTTAGATAGCGTATCATACCATGCCCTGGAGCTTGCTTCAAGCCGTAAAGAACCTTCTTCAAGCGATAGACATGATTAGGATGCTCGGATTCACAAAACCTTCCGGTTGGTGATGTATCGACCTCTTTAAGATCTCCATTAAGAAACGCCGTCTTTACATCCATCGATAGACTACCATGTTTATACTTGCAAGATTAGCCAAGAAGATTACGATTGCCTCGACACGAGCAAGGAGCAAATGATTCTTCAAAGTCAATACCCTCATCTTGGCGGTATCCTTTAGCAACCAATCGAGCCTTGTTCTTTAAGACATCACCATGCTCATCAAGTTTCACTTTGAAGATCCATTTAGAGCAATGATCATAGCACAATCCGGAGCGGTACTAATTCCCATACATCAAGTCGATCAAACTCATGAATTTCTTCTTGCATGGCATTGAACCCATTGTCTTCATTCATGGCGGTTTAACATCTTTTGGTTCGACCTTAGAGAGTACGGAGTTGAAGAAGCACCATAAGGCATCGGTTGCAAGTTGTTTCCGTGTGGATCTTTGGACGAGAGGATTTCAATGATGTTGTCCAATGTCGATCATGAGTCCATTTCCTAAGGTGTTCATGTGGTTGTTGTTGAGGAACCAAGTAGTTGAATCGATTTCTCCGATGAAGATGGTTCTGATGATGATTCAGGAGCAAATATATTTTCAAACGGAGCATCTTCAGGAGTAGCAAAGGGATTAACTTCATCATTGATGCCAGCAATAGTTCCATGATGTACATTAGAAGATTGATTATTTTTTGATGAGACAGAGTGATCAGCAGCAAGCACTTCTTGACTTAATGATATTGAGACTGAAGGGTTGACTTCATTCACAGGGATAGGAGCAGCCTCTGTTGATGGATTTGACTCTTCATCAGCATTTGGTTCATAGTGTTCATCGAATATTGGATCAAATAATTTCCTTAAGTCATCTTCTGATGGAGGTACATATGGAGCTGCTGGAGAGGGATTTGATACAAGGGATGAACCAATGGGACTGTTTTGAAGTGCGGGTCCAAAACTGGATTATACAGGAGCCATTGGACATGTCAGCTCATCAAACATAACGTGAATTGTTTCCATGATATTTCGGGTTCTTTTTTTGTAGATTCGGTATCCCTTTTTGTTTGGTGCGTATCCTACAAATACTCCAATGTCCGCTTTAGCCTTAAGTTTGCCTAAGTCTTGGCCCTCATTAGTTGGATAACACAATGGACCAAACACATGAAGGAATGAGAGATTAGGTTTTCTGTTGTGGACAAGTTCATATGGAGTTTTTCCATGAACAGTGTGAATCAGGGATCAATTTTGTGTGTAGCATGCAGTGGCAATGGCTTCAGCCCAGAGAAATATTAGAACCTTTGAATAAATCAGCATTGTTCTAGCGGCTTCCACAAGAGTTCGATTTCGTCTTTCAACTACACCGTTCTACTGAGGAGTTCGTGGAACACTTCTTTGATGGTGATTCCAACACTTTCATAAAACTCACTAAGTTGTTTGTTAACAAACTCGGCCCATTGTCATTCGGATGATTCGATAGTTTTCTTAAGTCAAACTCGCAATTGTTTGATTAGTTTTATGATGATATCGGAGTTTCATCCTTTGTCCTTAAGAACTTGACCTGTGAATCTAGAGTAATCATCAACCACAACTAACACATATTTCTTCCCAAAGATATTCTCGCACTCTCATTGGTCCACATAAATCCATGTGAATTGTGTGAAGAACTTCGTAATTGAGTTTGTAGGTTTGGGTTTATGGGCATACTTCTTGCTTTTTCCCAATTGGCATCTTGAACAAAGATGATCCTTTTCATACTTAAGTCTAGGTAAACCTACAACTAAGTCCTTTACGGAGAGATCATTGATGGTGCCGAAGTTCAAGTGATTGAGACAACGATGCCATAACCATGACTTTGTTTTTGAAGCCTTTGACAACAAGCAAATTGGAGAAGACTTCATCATATCTTCGATAGAGATGGTGTATAGATTTGAACCACGTGTTCCTCTTAAAAGTTCCTTACCATCAAGTTCTCTAACGAAACATGTATGTTTTCTGAAGGCTACTTCTAGATCAGAATCACATAATTTACCAACAGAGAATAAGTTATGACCAAGACCTTCTACGTAATATACTGTAACACCCCCAAATTTGGTTTAGCGGAAACGTACGTGTTATTTGGGAACGTTACGAAATTGGTGAATCACAACACAAGTGATAAAGAACGGAATACATACTCCGTTTGATTTCATAAAATGGTTTTAAAACATTGTCTTACAACATTGTTTAGATAAAATGGGCACAACCCATAAGTTCAGTGGTCTCAATTTGAAAACATCGTTATGTGTAAAAACACTTCTTTATATATTACTACGACCATTTACCACCTCTTGCCTTGCATCCATGATCACAAATTAAGCACCTGAGAAAAATATGCTAAAAAGGTCAGCTAAAAGCTGGTGAGTTCATAGGTTTAAGTTAAAACAGTAAGTTTGGACCATAAGTCAAGTCATATAATCATTATAAAGAATATAATGATATATGGATGAAAGTATATTACGTTAGCTCTAAGTTCATGCAACCGATACTACGACAGTTTCTGTATGCTAAAAGATGTCATACAATATAGGGGCCCATAGCGAGTGTTTTGTCCCTCAACACTCGGTTCCGACATGGTATACGTTTCGCCTTGGCCTAAGCATGGCCAACCGAACGAAGGAGTCACCCTCAATAGATCTATTTATAACATTCGCGTTTCCCAATGGGGAATTGACGGTTCATGAAAAAGGGCATTTTCTAGGGACATAAGGGCTTAGGCTAAACCACGTAATAGTAATCATGTAATAGTTTTGGTCCATAAAAAGGTTTTGCATATTTCTCACCCCAAAGTGTATAAAACAGTTTATCATGTAAAAGAGGGGCTATGAAAACTCACCTTAGCAATTGTGAAATCCAAATGTGGGATCTAATGAATGTTGTGATGCGGCACCGACACGCGACCTAGATAAGGAGGGCAATGTTTTAGTTCATTGTTTTAAGTATCACTTACTTAAAGTGGTTCAATATAATTGTATTAATACTAAACGTAAGTTTGTAAAAATTGTTAATATAGTTTTACTAGTAAGTATACAAAGTGTATATACTTTTTATATTGACGTTAATAGGGTTCTAAAATTCAAAGTTTGATATGAATAATAATTACAATATTCCACTGGCAAGTATATAAATGTGTATATACTTATTTAAGTTGACACAAAATGGTATTGTCAAAATTTATAACTAATTGATTTATTTTCTAATTACCTTTAGAAAATGTTTAAGTTAAGTTTGAAGACTTTCAAATTTAATATATGATAAAATGGCATTGTGGTCTTTAATTATTTACCAAAACTTGTTCTCAATATATATATAGTTCAAAACGTGAAGTTTACTTGTCATACATTTGTTTACACATTGATGCTAAATTTTGACGTAAGCATTATTAAGTGAATCATGTTTTTACACATTAATTGTTCATGCCAAACTTTTGTATATTGTTCGTTAAGTTACAACTAGCGTACATGATTGACGTTAGGACGATACGTACGAAGTGAAAAGAAAGAATTAACGGAGACGGTTTTCAGTATTTGTTGTCCGATAAATTCCCCGGTTATCACCTCATTCGATCCTCTAACAGTTGCTATATAAAGACCATGGGCTGCGGCCCAATTTAATTTGCAATATGGTAACAAGGTGTTGGGCCTGGCCCGATGTGGTTGATGTAACGAGAAAGAGAGAAAAAAAGAAACATAGGCCCAAGTTTATTTCTACTACTAAATTTTGATAACAGAAGTTTAGAACAAATATTTTCTTCCATGTTCTTATTTCAAAAGTTCACATATTTGCCTTTTTAAGTTTAACGTGAGTACTAAAGCTCGAGTCGTTTGTTTCGAACAAGATTGGCTAACATCAAAAACTAGGAAGGTGTGAGAAAATGAGTGATGAGGCCATGTATTAGTTGAGTACTACTTCAACTTGGTCTCATCCTCGTCAACTATTATGGACTTCGACACAACATAGGCTACTCAAAATGTTTTAGTAACCAAGCACATTTTACTTGAGTTTACCCTAGGCGTACATAGAGGCTTAGACACATGGTTCACCTCTAAGATTTGAGTCACAATACAATGAGATACTAGCATGTTTCTCATGTTTAAACAAGGTAAAAATCAAGGTTCGACACATTTTTAAACGACATAGATGTCGACTGCAAAGGGATGTCTCGACATGGGTTACTAGTAGGCTTCACAAACTTGACTCCTATACCTCATTTTTGTTCCCTAGTCTCGACAGAAAACCAAACGGACTCTAGTGCAAATGACCACACAAGTTCATGTAACCAAGATTGTTTACTAACACAAGGAGTATAACTTGTAAAAACTCAATCTATCTAACTCTTGGTTAAGCAACTCGACAAGACCCAAGATTAGCATAACAATATCAAAAAGACTCACCTTCTAGTTTTTCTTGTTTCATACTCTCGACAAAACCCAACACACACCCAAGTGACATATTATTTTTGACATGAAATAATTAAAAGAAAATAAACACGGTAAACCCTGTAATATCATTTTGATACAAGTTACTAACTTAACATCATAACAACAACAAAAAGAACATTACAACAAGGAAGATTTATAACCTCAACTCAAAGGTGACACGTGAAGAACGAGAATGGCTTCGTGGTTTCGGACCAAACAAGACTTGAATTAGCTCCTACACACCTCCAATTGCAAAACCCCCAAATCAATTTTTGAAAACCCTAACTTTCACAAACCCTAGTTTTTGGTAAAATTTGATGAGAAACTGAGTTTGGGGCTTTTGCAATTCGGCTAGAGATATAGAAGTATATTGGGGAGGAGTTTGGTTATCTTTCTTTCTTTTGGTCTTGGTTTGAAGCCAAATTCGATTAGCTTCCAAAAACTAAGAATCTCTTGGAATTTTGGCTCAAGCTAGATTTGTGTGAAGATATGATTCCCTTGGATGACTTGGCCTTGATTTCCCTTAGATTCGTACGAGTTGTAGCAAGAGCATCAAGGAGAGATTTGTGAAGCAAAAACTTTCACGAATTTGGTAAGAGAGAAGAGGATATGAGGGATTAAGCATGTTGGATTATCCTCTTTGGGAAAATTTGACCTACCTAGAGAGGTACAAGTCTAGAGGTTGGAGATGGGATTTGATATCTTCTCTTTTCCTGGTTCTTGGGTTTTTGTCGTGAATGGGAGAGAAAGACAAAGGGATTTTATCTCAATTTCCTTATTTAGTGTATTCATTTGTCCATTTGTGTAAGTATATGTATGTATGATACTTATTGTATAAAATGTATGCATATACATTATACTTATGTATAAGATGTATTTGAGTCTTATAAAAGTCATTGCTCAAGTGAAAGTGTGTTAAATATTTTGTGTCCCGCGATATTAAATTGTGACCGAAGCATCATTGTTTGATAACTTTTATAACGTAGTATCTTATGGTTACGTATCGGAGATATTATTATTTTTGTAATATTTTTCATTACGGGAGTTTGTCATTTGTTCTATCAACTCCTTATCATAGTGTTGGTACGCGTGCAGTGTCGGTCACTAGGGAAAACGAGATAACCTCTCGTCTTACAATTTAAATCATAAGACAAAAATGAAATATTCATGAAATGATATGAATGCAAGAGTGGTGAAATTATCTACTGTATGCGAGTTATCTACTCAAATGATCAGGCAAAGCTTATGCATGCTTCATGACTCATGCTTAGTAATAATAAATTACTAATTATCAGTTAAATTTTAGTGAAAATTTACCGTGTGTCACATATACCTTGGAGATAACACTATCTCCGACAACATAATCTCCATAACCCATAATTGCACCGAAATGATCATTCCCGAATCTAACAGTCCCTATGAATTTACTCACGAAGTTCATGAGCCGCGATGGTCTCCAAATATATGCTTGGAACGACTGAGTCCAGTACCACGAGCGATTTGAGCGATCTGCGGTTGAACATGAGACAAGAATGGATAATCGGATATTTGGGATCCCCATGCAAGAATGGGTTCCATTTGGTTAGTAGCAGTGATTGGAACACCCACATCAGAAATAGAAACATTCATATCAGAAATAGAATCAATGGAATCATTAGGAATAGATGCAATGCTGGTGTCCATATTTAACCTATTCAAAATATGTTCACTTCTTAAAGGAATAGTTCTACCAGTAGGCATCCATTTTCTAGTGGGCATTGTCTTAGCAGATTGAGGACAAAACTGATTAGCCTTTTGACCAAAAGGTATCCATCGATATCATATCTTACTAAATGTTCTTCCTGTGGGTTTCCACTGTTTTCTAACTTTCTTACGTCTTTGCCTTTTAGCCTTCTTAGCATGATTTTTAGCATTAATACTTTTCTTTGGGCAATTTGAGATTCGACAAAACATTCACACCACATTCATGATTAGCAGCGAATTCAAGCGAGACATCATTACATGGTTTGCGATAGTATCGAATCGAATTAATTACGAGACGCCTATGGCTAATACTAGAATCAACACGATTCATTTTATTCAACTCAAACTTAAAGTTCCTAGGTTGGTCTTCTACTCTCTTCCAATGCACATTCTTAGCTAGCGAGGTCCTATCTTGCTTGGTATTGCCTGGAGGCTTTGACCCGCTTGCTTTAATGTCACTGACTACTCCTGTAGATGGAATTATGGGAACATTAGTTGGTTGATCTACTTGTTGCATTCCTGAACTAGATGTGCAAGGATCTGAACTATTAGAAGGCACATTAGAGTTCACTCTCTTAAAACTAGGCATGGAAGGGTTTGTATGCTTGGCACTAGGCATAGAACAAGGTATCACAGATTTAACTTTCGCACCTAAGGATTTAGGACATGTTGCAATTAAACATTCTAGCAGTTCTTGAGATCGTTTGGCCTGAATGCAAGCAAACCTAATTTCTCTATCGAGAGGCTTATTTAAGAAGTCCTCTTCCACAATCTCTCAGAGACATTCTAGACTATCCTTAAGGTGAGCACAGTAGTTATTAAACACAAGTTCATTATTCCTAAGATGAGGAGGAATGTATTTAACAGTCACAGTATATTTGCAGTCTATAGATGAATCTGATACAACATTCTCATTAAAGACAAGTGGCAGTTTCTCTTTTTCCAATCTCCTCAGATCCTCAATTTCTTTTTGTAAAGAAGTTATTTTTTCGTTGTTCTTGTCACGAGTGACTTTCATTGAATCATATAACTCTTTAAAGTGTCGTTTAACTTTTTCATTTTCTTCTATAAAACTCTCATTTTCCTTTTGTAAAACATTAACCAAGTTTTGAAGATGAAAAGTTTGAGAACACTGAGAATCTAACGGAGGAGGCATTTGGGACCCTATCACATTGTTCTTTTCACCCTTTAACTGTGAAATTTGGGCTTTCAATTTTCTGATCGTGTTACAATGAGCTTGAATGAGTTCGTCACGTTTGTTTATCTGAAAAACTGCATCAAACTCAGGAACATTTGAGGATGTCTTGATGTTTGAGGTTTTGACATTTTCCTTAAGATGTTGATATTTTAATTGTAAATCAAAATGTTCAACTTCAAGTTTAGAAAAATGCTTTACCAAATTATCATGATCATCCCGATCAATTTTATCATTTAGTTCTGTGTTTTTCTTCTCAAGCTCAATGACACGATCATGGGAACCTTTCAGAGCAACACTTAATTCATGAAATTGAGAGGCAGTAATAGAGTGCTTAGTAACAGTATAAAACATATCTTGAGCAACACAACCAGAAGTTAAGTTCTCATTTAAGATATGTAAGTTTTTCCTTTCAACCTCATTATATTTGAGTTCCGCTTCATAATCATTGACTTCAACAATCATTGCATCAAATTCCTTTTCCATTTCTTTAATATCAGAATTTATTCCTTTTTGAAGACTCTCAAATTGACCTTTTAATTGTTTACAGAAAGGCATGACCTCAGTTAAATAACATTCTTTGGTTTGCTCAAAACCCCTTTCCTCCTCAGTTATCCCTGTAGGTGTGATTCTCTTCTTACACGTTTTTTCAAAATCAACAAACATTTGATAAACAACATACAGGCTGATTAAGGTCTTGCTATTAGTGGCAATAGATCTAGGCACTAAATGCATTGGTGTATTAGGAGGATACACAGTTGCTCTAGGAAATTTCCTACAAGGGGAATTCTTCTCAACAAGATTTTCAGCTTTTTGCATTTCCATATCCTTTTTCCAAAAAATCTGTTCTGGGGTTAATTGAGTTTGAGGCTTGAACTTGTTTAAGGAGATCCAATTTTCTTTAGTGTAATCATGGGGTTTTATCGTTATGTTTTTCTCTTTACATGCAGGATCTTCTAGCTTTTTATTCATTTTCTCCCTAGTGACTTCATCTAATTTCTTATCTTCCTCAGTGCACTCAACGCAACTAGGTTTCTGCCTAGGCTTAAGGATTTCATTACCATCATAAAGTACCTTATTAGAAGCTCTAGCATTTTGATGACCTTGGGATTTGGTTCCTCTACAATGGGAATGCTATGCTTATCGCTTAAGACTCTATGCTTAGTGATCAAGTGAGCAGTCTGAATGGTATTCCCTTGTACGTAACTTATTTTCAAGCTTGTTTTTCAAATTTTTTAGATTGGAAAAATCATTCAAAAGTTTTGATTCCTTAGCATTGAATTCTTGCTTAAGCATCTTAACATTTTCTTGAAGTTCTTGTTTTTGCTTAGCAGATTTAGAAAGCTTTTCTTGTAAGGAGTTTAACTCTTGTTTTAGTATTTCTTCTCTAAAATTACTTTTTCAGATAATTGTACGCATTTGGTCATCCATTTCCTGCTCACGTGTGGTTAACTCAAACTTAGCACGCTGTTCATAAATAGCAAATTGTTCTTTATAGGCATTCAGTTCAAAGATAACAGAATCATCTGGGGCAGATGTAGTGAATTCATCAAAAACATAGTCATCATTTACTGCAGAAGATACATCACTAGGTACAATCTCACATTCACTTTGCTTCACATATTGATCATATGAGACAATATTGCTATTGCCCTCATCATCAATATCTGATTCATTAGTTTCAAGAGATTGTACATTATTATGCATCTTTTTCTCATCAACATTATCGTATAGTTTTAATACCTCTGAGATGATTGATTCTTTGGATTGGCTGGCCTGTTGTGGTGAAGAGACTTTAGGAGAGACCATAGGTGAGATGCTAGCCATGAATATTGTTTGTGCAGTAGGTTCATCATCGACGTCAGTCGTATGCATCACGATCGGCGACTTGGAAGGCATTCTGATGATTGTGACCTAACTCCTGAATTGGCTGCTCATCCACATCTACATCATAGGTCTTGGCATTGCCTTCTGCAAGAAAAAATAACTCCTCTTCATCCAAAGCTGCTCCATTATCCTGAGCTTGCACGAGCAACATCTTATCCCTAAATTACTCTGCATTCTGAGGGCGTTTTGGCGATGTGCAGTTCCTTGCGATATGTCCCTCACCCCCACAGTTGTAACACTTGATCGGCTTAGCTTGACCTTGATTTCCATTCCTTCCCCGGTTCTGATTTGCAACATAACCTCTACCAACTCCACCTCTTCCCTGTTCATACTGTCTTTCTTGAACCGGTTGCACCACAACCCTCCCATCTCTAACAGTATCTTGATTGTGTGGATTAGATGCAGTTCTGAGGTTATTGTTGGTGTGTGGGAGAGTATTCATGTTTTGACTAACCATAAGAGACAATTGATTGATGAAGTTTTCCATGAATGTGTTTGAATCTGGAGGCTTATATGCAGGATCAGGGATGAGCTTGTAGTTACCATTACCCGTGGGTATGACTTGTGAAGCTTTGGTGGTAATTCCAACATTGGTGTAGAAAGCAGTTGAGTCATGTGATGAGCTTGTTTCTCCCTGAGCTTTGAACTGATCAAGAATCCTTTTTTCAAACATAGCATGTCTCTCATTCTGAAGAAGGAAGGCATACAGTTGCTCATAGTTTGTATTCTTCAATCCTTTGGTGAGCTTCACAGAAGTGACAAACTTGTGCCATTCGGGATTCATGTTGTTCACAAATTTTGAGTTCAACTGAATATTTGGCATGGTCATCTTAATATTCCTCATATCATTCACCAGCTTGTGGAATCTCACATAGTACTCATAGACACTCTCATCTGATTTCATCTTGAAGTGCTCAAACTCATCATACAGTTGTGATTCTCTGTCTTCCTTAGTTAGCTCAGAACCAGAGAGAAGCATCTTGACATTATCCGCATCGCCTTAGCTCCGGTGTTATGATTGATGAACTTGTAGATATCCTTTGGAAGACCACAGTATAATGTTGGAAGCCTTGATGTCAGCATCGAATCTCTTTTTCTCCTTATCATTAAGCTCATCATACGTCTTTGGTCTGTCTAATCCAAAGATCATTGTTCCATCAGCAGCAGTATCAATTATGTCTCTTGTAGTCTCAATCTGATAAGGTCCTTCATCGATTGACTTGAGAATGTTGACTCCGTTTTCTTTTCCCAAACAGGACAATCGGATTCATTGTGCCCATGAGTCATAATCAGTTCTGTCATGCATAGGTGGACGTGTATCTGACCATGCTGCTTGAACGTCCTCAACTACGGAAGAAACAATAATAGGAATGATGTTTGCCATGATTACAAGTTCTACGGGAATTTATTATTCTTTGATTAAACCGGGAAATTGATTCTTTCACGGGATTTTACTAAACCAAAAGAATAACCGTAAGAAAGTATCACGAAGAAGTAACAAGTCTAAATAGACAAGTAGCAAAACACTCAACTCGCTTAGTTATCAACTCGCTAAACAACCAACTCGCTCAAAGAATCAAGTCGCTTAAGGAATCAACTCGCTAAATAGCCAAGTCGCTTTAGTATCAACTCGCAACACAATCAACTCGCTTAATGAATCAAGTCGCTAAATAGCCAACTCGCTTTAGTATCAACTCGCAACACAATCAATTCGCTTAATGAAACAAATCGCTTTAAGAATCAACTCGCTTAATAGCAAGTCGCAAACAGACACAACTCGCTTAACCACCAAGTAATAACTCGCATATAACAAATCGCTAAATAGCCAAGTCGCATATAACAACTTGCATCCAGTAACAAAGCAACTCGCTTTGAAGAAATGTATATCCAAGACTCAACTCGCTTTGTACAAAGTTAAAAAATAACCACTTTATCAATAAAAAACAACCAAACCACAATGATTTAAGCATTCCAATTCAAAACATAAACACATATGATGATCCTAAACACAAAAGTACAAGCAAAATTCAAACTTTAACACTAGAATTAGTCCAAATGAATCAAACTCTTCTAAACACTTAATACCCCAAAAACCTTATGAAATCCACCAAAACAAAGAGCATGAAAGATGAGTGATCAAACCATGGCTCTTGATACCAATTGTAAGATATAGGATTTCACAAACACATTAAACCATAAACATATGAGGCGTTAATTATGTTTAGAGAGAGAAATTTCTAGAGAGAGAAAGGGAAGAGAGTTGGGAACTATGTGAAACAACGAAAAATGGTATTGAAGCTCCAACCCTCTACCTTGGGAGGTAGAGGGTATTTATAGTTTCTTACAAACAAATGCCACCTACGGGTTGTGGATCAGGCATACAGTGGGTAAAGACCCGTCCGTCCTCCACGGTGTTACATAACAAACTACTTAATAATATAACTAGACTACGACTACGAGCTTTCTAATGAATATATATACTTGAGGTGACCGACTCTTTAATGAGTGAATTTTCTAATTCCTAACAAAGACTACTAAGGTTCTTTTGTTGATAGTTCTTTCTTCCTCCCTAGAGGTGTTGTGTCAAAGGCATTAGTGAAGGATGCCGAAAGAGTTAAGACGAAGGCATTAGTGAAAGGTGCTTTACGTTCTTGTTAAAGGCATTAGTGAAGGATGCCAAAAGAGTCAAGACGAAGGCATTAGTGAAAGGTGTCGAATGTCCGTGTCAAAGGCATTAGTGAAGAATGCCAAAAAGGGTCAAGTCAAAGGCATTAGTGAAGAATACCAAGGGTGTATAATCGATATGGTGTATCGATGTACAAATAGAGATAGGTTGTATCAAAGGATATTGATATCCTTGATGATGTTGTAATAAGGAGTGGGTCTCCTCTTGGGATAGATGTTGTGTAGTGTTGGGTAGTAGTTCCTCTTTTGTATTGGAACTCGGTATCTAGCCTTGTACCGGATAAAGTGTAGGCAATGTTGTGATAGGTGTGGTTCTACCTTGTGGAAGAACCCGGTGTCTAGCCTTGTACCGGAAAAAGAGTAGGCGACGTTGTGAAGGCTTCTCCGCCACAAGGAGTTGGTGTTGTGTAGTGATTACGAACTCTCGAGTAGGTGACTCGGGGAGTGGAGTAGGGCAAGGAAGGTGTCCTTGTAGCCGAACCACTATAAATACTTGTGTCGTGGTTTTGTGTTTCTTACTCTTTACCTTTACATTACATACTTTCATATCTATCTATCAACATCCAACATACACACATAAATATATTGTCATAAATTGATCTAAATATTTTAAAACGAAGTCTTAATCGGTAAAACTATTCGACCCCCCCTTCTAGTTTTTCACATTGTTAACAACAAGGTATTTTGTATACCATTCAATTGGCCATTTCCAAACATTCCCATCCACAGCCTCAGCAATTGTACATAATTCTTGCATTCTAGCATTATATATATCCCTCTTGGAGATGAATTTATATAATGGTCCCACACTGTGCCACTTGTTATACCACGCTGACTGCACATTTCTTCCATCACCAATATACCACCATATATAATCTTTGATTCCATCTCTCATGCCCAAAATGGGCTACGGTTTTTCTCAACTGGAATATCCCAAAGGTTCACACTTTTAATGTAAAAATTGGTTACATTAGAAATGTGAAAAAAATTTGCAAAATAATAGGTTTTCCACTTATAATTGTATCAAAAAAGGTTTACACTTTTAAATGTGGAGAAATCTAAGATTTGTCAACACTTATATGTGTGAAATTCAAATTGTAAGACTCAAATTCTCTACACTTCCTCTAGTGTAGAGAGATTTGGTGTTACAATTGATTTCTACACTTAGTGGAAATCTTAGATTTCTCCTTACTTAAAAGTGTGAACTACCTAAACCTAAACCTTCAACCATCAACCATCATCATCTCTTCCATGCATGTATCTTGGTCTAAAAAAACACTCTTGCTTCCTACCTTAACAAACACTCTTGCTTCCTACCTAAACCTTCAACCATCATCTCTTCCATGCATGTATCTTGGTCTACCAATTGGTGCTAACATGAACAAAAAGAGTCCACTGGAAACCAATCATTGATAAGTTCCATAACCGTCTTACCTCTTGTAAAGCCAGAACTCTCTCTTATGGAGGAAGACTCACTTTTATTTAGTCCGTTCTTGTGGCTCTTGGTACTTACTACTTCTCCTTGTTTAAAGCACCAAATTATGTGCTTAATTACTTACAGAAGCTTAGACGTAATTTTTTGGGGAGGCTCAGTAGACTCAAACAAGATTGCTTGGATTGTTTCTTAGTGAGTTTGCTCTCCCACTAAGAGTGGTGGTCTCGGTATTGGAAGTCTTCTTGCCTCAAACCTTGCAATGCTAACTAAATGGTGGTGGCGATTTAATTTGGATACTGATTCTAATGCCCTTTGAAAACTTGTAATAACTTCCATTCTTGGGTGCAATGGAGGTCTCAGCTTGATAAACCCCTCAACTCATACACCTCAAAGCACTTGGAAGAATATAATTGGTTTGGATAACTACCTTGTAGGTTTAAGCATCAACTTGCATTCTATTCTCAAACAAAAAATTGGTAATGGTGCCTTAACATCCTTCTAGAATGATACTTGGCTAGGCGACCAGTGCCTCCAAAACCTTTTTCTGAAATTTTTCTCCCTCGAATCCACTAAAGAGTGCATAATCATGGATCGTTGTGTGTTAAGTAATGGATCAAAAACTCACAAGTGGGCTTGGAGGAGGCCCATAAACGGAGCTGAATTAGAATAATTTAATGGGCTTTGCAATCTTCTGCTTAATTTTGTTCCATCATCTCTTACTGATTGTTGGGAATTTGGTTTAACCCTTTCCAAACAGTACATTGTTTCTTCGATGAGAAAACATAATGAAAAGGCTATCTTATTATCTGATGTCGAGGAAATGTGCTGGAACAACCTTATCCCTATAAAGATTAATATTCTTACTTGGAGATTGTATTTGGACTGAATTCCTACTCGGTGTAACCTAGATTAAAGAGGGATTGAGTTAGACTCATTACGTTGCCCGGTATGCGATGATGCTCTCGAAACATCACAACACCTCCTGGTGGATTGCATAGTTGCTAAATATGCTTGGGTCACGGTTTGTAAATGGTGGGGACTTGTTGACTACCCCAAAGATCTTCACTCTTTGATTTCATGGGCTGATTCCAACAATTTTCCTTTCAAAACTATTTGATACTTCGATGCAGTCCTTCAAACATCTCTTTCGTTCATATGGCACTTTTGGAACATGTTATGCTTTGACATGAAGCCTCCGAGGAAGAATACAATAGGCGATGATATCAACCTTCTCTCTCATTTGTGGATCTCTCATAGAAGTACGAATTTTCAATCTTGTTGGCTTGACTGGACAATTGATCCGGTTAATGTTTTGTTCCAAATTGTAAATCTTGTTCCCATTTTCTAGCGGCTCGTTGTTTAATAAAATCACCGTTCAAAAAAAAAAAAAAAAAAAAAAAAAAACTTAAAAATGTGAACTTTTTTTTTTTACACAATTTTAAGTGTGAAAAATCTATTGTGCCACAATTTTTTCACTTATTAATATAACCAATGTTTACACATTATCAAGTGCTAACGAACTATTAGAATTTTACACATATTTTATATGTGCGGAGAAGAAGGTATGTAGATTTGACATTTTTGTTGTAGTGTTTGGGTTTTTGGATACGATTCTACCAAGATCGACTTAAAGCTGGCGGATCATTGTTGTATTTCATGTGATACTATGTCAATAAATAGATTTTGGACCATATTAGTTAGCCGAAAGTTAAAGGTAATGAAGTGATGCACAAACTGTATAGAATCGATCTCTTTTATAGATTTTTACTTTATCCTTGCAAACCGATGATTTATTTATAGTTCTGGTAAGAAACTCCGGACATCGCCGACAATATCTACAAGTGATCATATGTTGGTATCAAAGTTCTCTGTTTTTTTCCGTGTAGAATCTAATGCTCTAAACACGTGCACCATTTTGAAGAGATATGATAGACATACAAATATAAAAGATGCAAAGTTATTAATTTAGGGCATATCCTTAATCACTAGCATATACTTACTAAAATTCCACGTTGATTGCACTTTGATAGCTCGTATATTTAAGCTAAGAACATTTTAGAGTATTATTAAAGAAGCATATTCCCGGTATGAATCATTAAATTCCTAGAGGAAATAGAAATCACTGGTTCCTAATCGACTTCCATGAAAGAAAGTAGGTTCAACCCCTTATCCCTATTAAATTCCTTCTAAAGAAGACATCAATTATCTTCAACTAGCCTTGCATATTCTCCAACAAAAACTTTGTCATTTATCCAAATCATATTTTAGCATATGCTTCTAAGTGAGCTTCGCGGAATTACTATGTGAGATTGTGATATCTGTCGATCCGTTAAAGTGTTTCTGCTTGTCGGCATCGCTTTCCTCATTCAAGAAGATAATAACATTTCGATAAAGAGAATATAAATAGACTGAAAGGGAAACTTACAGGAGTTTGTGGTTTGGCCAATATAGGACTTGAATTAGACAATAATGAAAAGATTAGAATGTTTATGAGGCCCTTCTAGAGTAAAACTACTTCCGGTAATAGTCGGATTAATGTTCTTAGTACTTACTATATGATAGGAAGCTAAAAAATGAAACTGCCATTAACTAAGTTAACACACCAAATTAAAAGATCTCTCGCATGTACGTGAAATATAAAAGAAGTATGGGCAGGGCTCAACATAACATGGCTATTTCGCTTGTCTTCCTACTACCATGTATTGGAGGAATGTGATTCCCACACAATGTGGATTATAAAGATTACAATGGTCTAGTGGGTAGCATGATGAACTTAGCGAAAAGAATAGTGAATTAAAACAATATATATTGTCACAACTCATCCACGCAACGTATTGATTTGTCCACATGCCCGCGGTTCTAAAATGTCCCTCGAAGAATCTAAGCCTTGTAAGTACGCATGTATCCACAAATTTTAAAGGATAAATGCAAAATGGGCATATACTCGCTATAGTTCCATGGTTGTGTGGTTCATGACCTAATTTAAGAACATTACTGGAGTCATAATATAATAAGTGTATATATATATATGCCCTGGAGGAATCGTTAAATTCATAAGGAGAATAATTAATAGAGACTACGTGTGTTCCAAATCCATTTCAGAAAAGAGAAAGCATGGACTTGTCTTCAACTAGGACATGTGATACGCTCTATAGATGAATATATTATTATCCCGGACATACTTTTGTGCTTCAGAACCTCATGCTATTCGATCATTAGAGAATGACATTTTCCAGCTCCGTGGAAGCCAGTGCAATCATCGATAAGGCATTTGTGCCTCATCACAGAGCTATTGTCATTGCAAGCAGGGGCCGGGGCATTTCACTTACACCTGTTTTTATTTTGCCCTTAATAAAAAATTTATTGTATGCCCACATTCACCAAAGAAAAAGAGCCCTATCAAAAGTTTAGCAAATATTACAACAATATGTTGGACAGGATACAAATATTTTTCTGCCTAGCATAATCTACCTAGTTACTTGTCGTGAACTCTTTTGCAATGGGGTAAATAATATATGCAACACTAGATTATAAACATAAAACTAAACATTTCCAGACTATGTTGCGATTTATGCTTTTATCAAGGATTGGGTTCCTAATTGTTTTCTATAACCAAAATAAGCCTTTGGCCTAGCATAATAATTAGTAGGAATTCTCATCCGAATTGGATTGATTGTATTTACGATCCAGTTACATCTTGTATTGCTTTGTATATATTGCTGTTCGAAAAACAAAAAAAATATCCAAAGTGTATTATACGTGACAATTAACCAAGTGATTGTGGGTTCAAGTCCCACATGGGACAAGGCGTGTAGAATGGGTTTGTTCATAGATTATGGGACCAAAATGAAGTAACATGGGTGATCCACTATAAGTAAAAATGATGTATGCAGCTAATCTATGGACGGCACACGAGATCAGATGGTTAAATTAACGCATATATGACAAAGTTAAACTTGGCTGAAACATCTGAAGTTCAGAACACGTGTTTTTAGGGACCTCAAACCCCTTTTGTTTCCATGTGCCTTAGAGAAACATAAAATTCTTAAGACTCAAAGCATCAGAATCATATAAATTTTAGGGACAAAATCGCATCTGATCGTTCCATAGTTAATAACATTCAGGCCCTCTAATGTCTTTTGTTAAAAAATAGATTCCGTTTTCTTATTCTATCACGTTGTGGGGTTGCATCTCTTATCCAATTAGGTTCATGCAGGTTTGGGTTTCCATTTGATTTACAAAGCAATGTTTTACATGTTGTCCCAATCTCTAGATCAAAGTATATAGATTGCAAAGTAAAAATGAAATGAATAAGTAATTTGTCTATTAACTATTAAAATGATTCGCTGCATGTACATATATATGTTTCCAACCGGTATGAACAAACCATTGTGATGGTTCGGTTTCTAACCGCCACTTTGTAACCGCTATATGGTTACAAACTTTCTACTTAACGTATTTGGTCCTTCGTCTAATAATATTTACATAAGAAGCATAAGAGTAAGATTATTTGGTTCACATTCTCCTCCTTAATCTTGATCGTTGCTTCGTCCTAAATCTTGAACTCCGAGCATTTGTCGCATAGTCACGAACTTCAATCTTGGTAAAGCCTTCGTTAGAATATTTGCTCTTTGTAGTTCTCCGCTGACATGTTCCACATTGATGTGCTCATTCTCTACGCTTTCACGAATGAAATGGTAGCGAATATCGATGTGCTTGCTTCTTCCATGAAAAACTGGGTTCCTGACGAGTGCTATTGCTGAAACGTTGTCGACCTTCAATGTTATTCTTTTCTCTTCCCATCCAGTTAATTCACTAAGCAATTGCTTTAACCATAAGGCTTGACATGCTGCTGTAGTAGCCGCCATGAATTTTGATTCACATGATGATAGCGCCACTGTTGGTTGCTTCTGAGTACACCAGGTAATAGGTGACTCTCCAAATAAAATACTTTCCCAGAGTTCCTTTTCCTTGATCTGTTGATTCCATAACTACCATCGTTGTAACTCGTAATCTTGCGCCTTCTTGCTTGTATATTATGCCATGCTCCTTTGTTCCTTTGATATATCGGATTACTTGCTTTACCGCCTTGGTGATGATCCTTCGTGTCTTGCATGAATTTGCCGAGTAGTCCGACTAAGTAACTAAGATCCGGTCTTGTATGCAGATAAGTACCGAGACTTCAATTAAGCTTCGTAATAAGTTCGTCAAGCGAGTTTCCATCTTCCGCCTTGACCAACTTAGTACCGGTATCCATTGGTATCTTCGTATCATTACGGTCTGCCATACTTGTTTCCTTAAAGATCTTGTTAATATAACGTGTATGCTTGATTGTAATCTCTCCTCCTGTCTATGTGACTTCTATCCCAAGATAATAAGCCAACAATCCTAAGTCGCTCATTTTAAATTTATCCTTCATCTGGGATTTGAATTCTTCTATTTCATTCCTTGGAGTGCCTGTGATTATCAAATCATCTACGTAGACTCCAACTATAAGTGTAGAATTCTTGCTTCTCTTCGTATAAAATGCTTGTTCGAGATTACACTTCTTAAAGTCTAAAGACTTTAGCGTTAGATCAAGCTTCACATTCCAAGCTCTCGGTTCTTGTCTTAAGCCATATAAAGCTTTAGTAAGCTTATAGACTTTTCCTGAATTTCCTTGTTGACTAAATCTTTCAGGTTGTGTAACGTAGACTTCTTCCTTCAAATCACCATGTAAAAACGCCGATTTTACATCTAAGTGATGTACTTGCCATCCATGATATGCTGCTAATGCTAATATCAACCGAACTGTCTCTATCCAAGCAACCGGTGCAAATACTTCATCGAAGTCTATTCCTTGTTCTTGTACATAACTTTTTGCTACTAACCGTGCTTTGTACTTGAAGATATTTCCTTTTGCATCCCTCTTGGCCTTGTAAACCCATTTGAGCCCTATTGCCTTCTGATTTTCTGGCAATATTGTAAGAGTCCATGTATTATTCTTGTTGATTGAATCCAATTCAATCTCCATGGCCTCAATCCATTTCTCATCTGTTGATGCTTCCTCATAGTTACGGGGTTCTTCTTCCGTAAATAATAAACTTTGTGGTTCAACCCTTCGTGCATACTGATAAGGTTTTAAAATGTACCATTTTGAGGGGTCATTTAAGCCCTTATTTGATCACTTTTGTATCCGTTATTACTTAATATCGTTCCTTTTCACTTTTTAGGTCTCTTGAAGGCAAATTGCTGTAATGGCACTTATTTGGACAAAAGGCGCGGATATACAAAGAAAGCGGCCAAAGTCAAGAATCGAGACGCTCAAGCCTTGAAAACACAAGGTGCGGCGGCCATCTGCATAAGCTACGACGCCGTCGGAGCATTTTGTGACGACACGAAGTCAACTTTCTTATTTACAAGTGACGCGCCAGCTTTAAAAGAGTAGGTCGTCGAACTCGCAGACGGCCTAGATTTGATCCGCAGACGGCGAAGAAGTCGAAGAGACGGCGTCACAAGCATAAGGTGGCCGTCGCAAGACTAATGTGGCCAAGACGAAACCCTAATGACGGCGACCCGGCGGCGTCACAACAACAAGGTGGCGCCGTCACAAGTCGATCAAGACTATCACGACATCGTGCAAGTAGTTGATATTGTTTTGGCCATAACTTTTGCATACGAACTCGGATTTAGGTGGTTCAAAAGCCAGCATGAACGGAACGAGAAAATCTACATTTTGGTGAAAAATGGTCGTGACGCCGTCACTCTATAAGTGTGACGCCGTCACCCTTTGCCGACGTAAAATCGCCTATAAATAGAACATTATAACTTCACTTTTTAGGCTCTAAACCCTTCCGTGGTTTAGATAGGTGTTTTTCCAAGAACTTTGAAGGTTTCAATCACTCCAAAACATCTTGTAACGGTTTGTTGATTATATCTTAATCCATATATTCAATTTATCATTATGTCTATCCTATGTTTGATTGATTGTGTGTATGCTTGCATGTTCTCCATGTCCGGCTAATTTACTTGTGTGTTTGCTTAGGGAATATGAAACTTAATTATTGAATATTGATTGGTTGTCTCTTATCTTAGTTGATTAATGATCTAGTAATGCGATAGGTCATTCGTTGTGTACTTAATGCTTGATTAAATCTTTGTGAACCTTAGAATATAACTCCTTGAGTAGCTGTAAGCTAAACCATCCAAATAGTGCCTTAAAGTAAGAGTTTATTATCCCTAGTGGGTTTTGTAGACGAGACCCTTTGGTAAGTTCAAAGAGTTAGGGATAAACGCATACCCTACGACTTTAGACACACAATGCGTTAAGAATAAGGACGTGACAATTCAACCATCAATAGGAGATAATTAAGGAGTAATAAGACCTAAGTAGACACATCTCTAAATCATCATACGAGCACACAACAATAGACATAGACTATCCTTAGCTTAGTTAATTAGATAAGAAGAGTAATCGGTAGAAATACCAACCCCCAAATCCAAACCCCGAGATTCGTACCTTTCCATTTCATAAAATATAAAAATACAAAATAATCATCCTCACCTTTAGACTTAAATTGACATACACTTCACCCTAACGACACTATTCCCCAGAGAACGATATCAATACCCGCTTACCCTAATACTACACTACAACGATTAGGTTCAACGCCTAGGTGTTATAAAACTTGCTCGATAAAAGGAAGTTCCTTTGACCTGAGCGGCCTTTGTAGCGTTATCAAGTTTTAGGCGCACTGCCGGGAATAGTTATTGTTTAGGCTTGATTTATATCTCATTTAGGTCTACTCACAAGATTCCTATCAAGTGAGATTTTTTTTTCTTCTTTTATTAGCTTCCTTGTAGTCTATCCCCTTCTTTGTGTTTGTGTTCAGAAACCCTTTCATTTGTCCCTATGGCAAGTGAAATTGCATTTGAATCATTAACAAATGAGGAACAATTGAATTTCATAAGTCGGGTTCGTTTTCATTGTTCTGATAAATTTGTGAGTCATCTTAAAGATATTCAAAAGAAGAAGGGTGTAAGATTGGATGGATTTGATATATTTTGTGTTTGTGTGGCTTCTATTCAACGATCGTTGTCAAGATCAACTCCTTTTAGTGACACCATCTTTAGAATTTTTCGGAAAAGCCTCCTATGCATAAACCTTGATTGTTACAACTTGAGGAAATAAATAAGAAGGATTTATCTAACCTTAGGCATCATGATCAAAAGACCTAGTTTTAAGAACATGAAACCTAAACCCAAACAAGATTGCGAGATGGTTGAAGCTAAAATACCTAGTTGCATGTGTGGGATAGATTTCAAACATTTAGGAGATCTAGATATAATGGAGAAAAGGTGGAAACCCAAGCCCACAAGCCCTACCATCGGTTGAGGAACACACATCACCTATAACTTACCGGAAGAAGTAGAAGAGACTATAGGAGCCCGATTGATAGAGAACCTTTGGACCAAACGCCACTAGAGAATGTAGGTTTAGATGCTTGTTGTCATGACCTCTCTCTTAGTCCGAGGAAGTTCCTAATTTTGATGAACCGAGCCTCAACCAAAACCTTACCCAATGTTCCGTCTTTAGATGTGAATCTTGGAATTGAATTAGCCCCAATCCACCCATCAAAATAGATAGTCCGGGTAGTTACTTGATAAAGGTGGTAGATTCTAGGCCATGTAGAGTGGAAGCTAATATAGGAGTAACCCATGACCTTACACACTTATATCACCCATTCATGGTTGATAACAAGAAACATTGTGGGTTTAATAGGTCAAGATGGATCCTTAACTAAGAATCTTTTGAAGTTGATAGAAGATGATCCATTTTTAGGAGAGAGATTTGATTCACCCGTTACACCAATTGAATTAGGTAAGGTTATAATGAATGGAGCACACTCTTTTGAGCACATAAATCACCCATCACCCTCTCCTCACATAGCAAATTTCCACCCTAAGGGTGTGTATCGCTACTATCACCCGCACTTAAACTTAAGTGTAGGGAAAACTTTCCCTTTATCTGTTAAATAAGGGTAGAGTCAGGCTCGTGACTCGAACAAAAACAAGCGCTTCTTGGGAGGCAACCCATGTGTATTTGTTTTTCATTTTCATTTGTGTGTCGTACATCTTTTATTAATTGTTTATTCTCATGTTTGAATTTGTAAAAATGCTTTATTTTGTCTTTAACCTCGTCTTAATTACATATAAAGGTATTTTACATATGGGATAAGTGTAGGGAGGATTACACACATTTTCAAAAGAAACGTGAACATAAGAATTACAATTATTTAAAAGATATACATGTGTGTTTGTTCGAGTCAAATGCTTGTATCGAGTCATAATGGATGTGATTGCAGGAAATTTTTCCATTTTAAAGATAAAATTTTCGAATTTTTTCCAAAATCGCAGACTAGTATCTCGTCATGATAACTTCGACGCCGTCAGGTCGCATGACGACGGCGTCGGGAGGAGTAGAAACTGCTTACTACTTTTTCTCGTTTCTGTGCTACTTATAAATTTTGGAATTTTCGGTCTTAATTTTCTAGAAAATCGCAAACATCCATTCCACAAGCATTATATCTTATTTAAGTCGGAATTACATCGTGTTGTGATTTTTCTTTGTTCGGTTTGATGCGTTGGGTTGTTTGTTTTCTTCAAGTGTGCGTGTTTTATTTATCAAGAAGAAGATACATAAGATTGGAAGGAGCTTTTCACGCATACATTCTTCTTGGAAAGGATTTAACCACTACTTCACACACGGATCCTACCAAGCTAATCGGGAGTACTAGTTTCTTTCGCTTTTAATTACCTTCCATTATCATAACTTTGATATTTCGGGAACATTGGGGACAATGTTCGGTTTAAGTGTAGGGAGGAAAATAAAACGGGAACTTTGAAACTATGCTTATCCTTGATTATTTGCTTTGTCCAATTGTATTTGTGTAATAAACCATGAGAAAATGTCGGTTAGGGTAATTTTGGCACCAAATTTAGAAATTTTCATGACATATAGGAGTGGGCTATTAGTTTTAACAAAGCGCCTCACGGATAGGAAGTTGCATGACTAGCACAAAACCTTTACCACCTAAATTCTACCAAAATGTGAGGATCGCCCTTAGATTAGTAGGAATTAAAAGCATTCATCTTCAATGCTTAGAGTGTGAACCGGTAGTATATTATATTCTAGAACTTGTTTTGTGATGCATTCCGAGATCGCTAGTAAGACTACACTTGTGTAGTTAGGAATAACTAAATGATAAGAGGCATTAGGATAACCCTTGTTTGATACCCGTAATATAATTACTTCTTCCACATCGGTTAAGTAATTCCCCCACACCCTTTGCGTTGTACTCATCTTTAGTACACGATACCCCTAGTTAACCCCTCAGAGCCTATCTTTTTCGCGGTTCTCGTGATGTTTCGATTTTTCCGGAATATCAATGAAGAACATTGTTTACACCCCACCCCCAAATTTGTTATCACCCTAAACCCTTAGTTCAATTATCTGGTTGCTTGCATGAGTTGCTAAGTCGAGTCATATCCTTTGTATACAGTTTTGGGACGATTGGGATTCATGGGAAAAGTTAAAGTTTATGAAATGACGGGAAGGGAACGTAAAATTCGAATTCCCTTTGTTTGCGTAATAATGTACCCCAAGTGTTTTGATCTTTTCAATTCGGGTCAAATTAGTGTTAGAATAATAAAAACTCAAGTGTAGGGATGTGCCTATAAATCCCTATCATTTTGATGTTACCGTAGAAGATGGTAGAGTAAAAGTGTATGGAAAAAAAAAAAGGCTACCATCCTACATCTATCCTTTAAATTTATGTTTGTTTATTTCAGTTAGCTAGAGTCTAGAGTGTCCAGTTTTGGCTTAGCAACGCCATTCTTCGTATGCTTGTAACATAGAGATTTTTGACTTACCACCACTAAAAAGCCTATCCCACCAAACCCTTGTTTCCCTACCGTAAGCCTAACATTACAACCCTTTAAAGACCTCTTTGATAGTCTTTCCTAGGTGCTTACGCCAAAGCGATGGAGGTTTGATCTATTCTCAAGCCTATGGTAATCTATGTACTAGGACCGGTTAATGAGTGTTTAATCTTCCATTTCCAACTTGTTATATTGCATATAAACCCGAGAGAGATGTTAGTATCCAAACACCCCATGTGAGGTGCTAGTATGTAATTTCCGTGCTTGTTATGACTTTTGCGGGGCTTATATGTGTTGTGGACTATTTTAAACCAATGCTTCATGATCCCTAACTTATAAATTAATTGGATAAAAGCACATTTGCTTGAGGACAAGCAAATACCAAGTGTATGGATATTTGATAAGGTTTTAAAATGTACCTTTTGAGGGGTCGTTTAAGCCCTTATTTGATCACTTTTGTATCCGTTATTACTTAATATCGCTCCTTTTCACTTATTAGGTCTCTTGAAGGCAAATTGCTGTAATGGCACTTATTTGGACGAAAAGGCGCAGATATCTGAAGAAAATGGCCAAAGTCAAGAATCGAGACGCTCAAGTCATTGAAAACACAAGGTGTGGCCATCGCTTAATCGCTATGACGCCATCGGAGCATTTTGTGACACGTAAGTCAATTTCTTATTTACAAGTGACGCGCGGGGCTTTAAAAGAGTAGGTCGTCGCAACTCGACGGCCTAGATTTGATCCAGACGGCGAAGAAGTCGAAGAGACGGCGTCACAAGCATAAGGTGACGCCGTCGCAAGACTAACGTGCCAAGACGAAACCCTAATGACGGCGACCGACGGCGTCACAACCACAAGGTTACGCCGTCAAGTCGATCAAGACTATCACAAGATGCCAAGTAGTTGATATTGTTTTGGCCATAACTTTTGCATACGAACTCGGATTTAGGTGGTTCAAAAGCCCACGCGAACGGAACGAGAAAATCTACATTTTGGTGAAAAATGGTCGTGACGCCGTCACTCTATAAGTGTGACGCCGTCACCCTTTGCCGACAGAAAATCTGCCTATAAATAGAACATTATAACTTCACTTTTTGTAGGCTCTAAACCCTTCCAGGGTTTAGATAGGTGTTTTTCCAGCAACTTTGAAGGTTTCAATCACTCCAAAAACATCTTGTAACGGTTTGTTGATTATATCTTAATCCATATATTCAATTTATCATTATGTCTATCCTATGTTTGATTGATTGTGTGTATACTTGCATGTTCTCCATGTCCGGCTAATTTACTTGTTGCTTAGGGAATATGAAACTTAATTATTGAATATTGATTGGTTGTCTCTTATCTTAGTTGATTAATGATCTAGTAATGCGATAGGACATTCGTTGTGTACTTAATGCTTGATTAAATCTTTGTGAACCTTAGAATATAACTCCTTGAGTAGTTGTAAGCTAAACCATCCAAAGAGTGCCTTAGAGTAAGAGTTTATTATCCCTAGTGGGTTTTGTAGACGAGACCCTTTGGTAAGTTCAAAGAGTTAGGGATAAAAGCATACCCTACGACTTTAGACACACAACGCGTTAAGAATAAGGATGTGACAATTCAACCATCAATAGGAGATAATTAAGGAGTAATAAAACCTAAGTAGACACATCTCTAAATCATCATACGAGCACACAACAATAGACATAGACTATCCTTAGCTTAGTTAATTAGATAAGAAGAGTAATCGGAGAAATACCAACCCCAAATCCAAACCCCGAGATTCGTACCTTTCCATTTCATAAAATATAAAAATACAAAATAATCATCCTCACCTTAGACTTAAATTGACATACACTTCATTTAACGACACTATTCCCCAGAGAACGATATCAATACCCGTGGCTTACCCTAATACTACACTACAACGATTAGGTTCACTGCCTAGGGTGTTATAAAACTTGCTCGATTTAAAAGGAAGTTCCTTTGACCCGAACAACGCGTGTAGCGTTATCACATACTTGCATATTTCCGTCATATCTCTATATTCACGTACGGGCGTATCATCAAATCTACTTCTTGAGTTCTCTACAGAACTAGTAGTAGCTTCTTCTTCCTCTTCTGTATGTGGGTCGTAATTGTATGTCGGTGGTGTGATTGGTGAAACTGGATCAGGAATCTGATCTTGTTCATGATACGTGTTGTCATCGTTCTCTGTGTTAACTGGTGTAAGGTTTTCCTTTTCAACTCCTTCTACCACAAAACTAGTCCAAAATGTATCTTGTGTACTCGTATCCTCTTCATCTTTATTCCAATCCCACGGTTTTGTTTCCATAAACTTTACGTCCCTACTAACATGTTTCTTCTTGGCTATTGGATCATATAACCTACATGCTTTTGATCCTTCCTCTAATCTTAAGTAAATCGTTGGTATGCTTATGTCGTCCAGCTTCTTTAAGTGAGGTATCGTTATCTTTGCATAAGCTGTGCATCCAAATATTCTTAGGTTTTCCAGATTCGGTTTTCTGTTATAGAGTGCCTCATATGGAGTTTTATCTGTCAGGGCCCTCGTAGGTACCATATTGAGTATCTAAATAGCATGTTTAACTTCTTCCGCCCAAAAAGTTAAGGATAACGTCATCGCTTTCATCATACTCCTCGTAGTTGATAACACTGTCCTATTTCTTCTCTCCACTACTCCATTCATTGTGGGAGTACGGTCTTATCAACCGTCGTGCTATTCCATTTTCCTTACAAGACCTTTTGAGTTCATTTGATGTGAATTCACCACCTCTATCCGTTCTTAGCATCCTTATTTTCAATCTCATCTCCATTTCTATCTTCTGTCTAAATTCTTTGAATGTACTAAATGCCTCATCTTTCGATGTAAGAAAGTATGCCCACATAAACCGTGTACAATCGTCCACTAACAAGAAAATGAGTTTCTTGCCTGAGCGTGTGGCTGGAGTTATTGGGCCGCAAAGGTCTCCATATACTAAGTCCAACGGGTTCTTTGATCTGAATTTAGCTTGGTTTGGAAATCGCGTTCTACTGTGTTTTCCTAATAAACATGCGTCACAAATCTGCCCGGCATGATTTATTCTTGGAATTCCTTCTACTAGACCTTTCCTAGTCATCGTATGTATTTCCTCCACAACAACGTTTTCCCCGCGTGTTTCCCGAGTTTTTCTTCTACTTTGAGTTTGAATTTAACCGGTTTCTCAAAGTATTTGCCCACTCGCTCTCTATCCCGAACAAAGTGTATGTATTCCTTCCTTCCCTATGTTGTCGCCAACAAAGGTTTCCCCACCAATCCGTTTGGTGTAAACATTTGCAATCCCCTACGTAAACGATCGTGCACTATCTTCTACGTATGCTTATTCACGTTTTGTTTCTCTTGGAAGTAGAGAGAAAACAAAATCCTTGTCGAAAACAAAAGTTTCCTGCGTATTCCTTGGGTTTTTCTTGCGTATGGAAACCAAGAAATGTTGCGTATAACACTTGCTCTTGATGTCAATTGTTGTCCCAATCTCTAGATCAAAGTATATAGATTGCAAAGTAAAAATGAAATGAATAAGTAATTTGTCTCTTAACTATTAAAATGATTCGCTACATGTACATGTATATGTTTCCAACCGGTATGAACAAACCATTGTGATGGTTCGGTTTGTAACCGCTTGTAACCGCCACTTTGTAACCGCTATATGGTTACAAACTTTCTACTTAACGTATTTGGTCTTTCGTCTAATAATATTTACATAAGAAACATAAGAATAATATTATTTGGTTCACATTACATAGTACACTAAATGTTGGAATTATTTCCCGTGGTGTGCGCTCCGACTTAAGTTATCTATATATCATGGAAGTCGAAGATTAGGATTTAATCTTTGTAGATGTTGTCTTGGTGGATGTAATCACTCTAGATAGTTTCAATAGCGGAAGTTCGGATACCATTAATTGTTTGGATTTTGAGGGCATAGGTCCAAACCGAATAAAACACTTTGCTCATCTGCTCGCGTTTTCTCTTTTCGTTTTTTTTAGAAAGGCAAAATTTTTACTAAACCCCCAAGTTCTAAATACAAAGTAAAGACATCCCACCTCAAATAATCAAGCTAAATAAAGGAGGGAATCCTAGAAAATAAAAGCAAAACATTACATAGTGACCCTTGATACATGGTACTAAACAAAACATTACAAACTGACACATAGCGCTTCTCTTTTCTATTTCTACATCACATAATGCATCGTTACATATGAACAAGTTCGTTATGAGCCGGATACATGCATCAATAGGGAAAGTTAAAATTCTGACTTGACTAGATTAGTCTCTTTTTCATTGCAGAATATGTACTAACAGGCATGCACATACATATTGATATCAGAATTGAAAACCATTGACAAAAGATGATATAAGTATAGAAAAGAAGTGCATTATGAAATAGTGCAATCCTACTCATACCCATGATTTCATTCAATGCGGATCACCCTATTTCTTGTAGCCTAGAAAAAAGATTTTGTGGGTAACCTTTCTTTCCCAATTTCAGATTCTGTCATGTATAAGGGGATCAAGTATAGTACGAGGCTTAAAGTTTGATGCTTTCAACTTTGGGGGCAGCCTTCGGGCGCCCGTTTGTTCAACGCAAATGTTCTTGTAGGGTCCCAAAAAGGGCTTTTGGAGAAACAGGACATGAGTTTAATCCCAACTCCCTCTGGTTCGCAGGAAACATGAAGCTGCTCCTTGGGGAGGGTCAGTCGACTTTCAAGGTTCTACGATGCAAAATGTTCCTTGAACATTACTTTTATATAACACATTCATAATTAATTTAATATTAATTACCTACCTTTCGGCCATTACTAATCAAATACTCCGTATAACCTTTCTATCTAATTTTATGCTATTCTTGAATTTGTCCTTGCTTTTATTTCTTCTGCTTGTTGATGATAGGAATTTAAATAATATAGGGATCTTAAACATGTAATCTTTTCAATCATGTTGTTATAGCTATATATCAGGATGAACATGTGAAATGACCTACTCTTGATTAGAGACTATTGGTTACTTTCTAAGCATGGTATAACTAAGAATTCATATGCCAACACGGTTAATCAAATTTCAAGCACACGAACAAGTGTAACTTGGGTGTTTGGAATTGCTAATTTTTCATGCTTAGAAAAAAAAGCAGAAAAATAGTTTTTCTTAAGCAAGTTAAAAGCATCTTATTTCGTGTTTAGTTATTTGATGTCTCATATTTAACTTTAAATCTTTTATAAATGAACTTGATTAAATTATACGGGCTAATAACCTTTTAAAGCACTATACTTGTCAAGAATGGCAGTTCTGCGTAGCGAAAAAAAAAAAAAAAAAAAAACTCATTTAGACATTAAAGTTGACATTTTTGTCTTTCTTTAAGTATTATGACCATATTATAACCATTTCACCATTCGAAAAATATTTAAAAAAAAAAAGAAATTCGAAAAAAAAATTCAGAAATTTCAAAAAAAAATATATATATTTCGAAAAAAAATTCAAAAAAAATATTTTGGAAATTTCGAAAAAAAATGTATTTTGAAAATAATTTAGAAAAGGGTAAAATGGTAATAATATGGTAATAATACTTAAAAAAATATAAAAATGTTAACTTTAATGTCTAAAAGAGTTATTTTTAGTTCGCTACGTAAAACTGCCATTCTTGACAAGTATAGTGCTTTAAAAAGTTATTAACCCAAATTATATTTCAACTTTTATAAAATAAGCAAAAAGTACTTTTAAAAATACAAATTTTTAAGCATAACCACAAGCAGGAAAAATAAGCAATCCCAAACACCTACTTATATCGTATTCTCCTAGTATTTGCAAATAGTATTTGTTAGAGAACATGATAATATGCTCTTGATTGTATGCTAGTGCGTGTTCACGGGATTCGAAGATGGAGAACCTTTATCGGATCTTTGGAATTGCATCAGCAAATAGTTTAGTTTGATATGAAATAAAGATAAGAGACAAACCACTGCTACGATTTTGATTTTGATATGAAAATAAAGCTAATAGACAAACCACGGCTACGATTTTTATTTTTTGGTAATGCTAGATAGTGGTGAGCAACTTTTTCTTACTTGAATCTTTCAACTAATTTTAAATAAACTCTTGCTTTTGTAATAACAAAATTACTCAAATCATTAACTCATCTATATCTATACTACTATATAAAGCATTTAAATTGTGGGCTCCAAAAAAAATTAAGATAAAGAATTTAATCATCGAAAGTGATATATCACTTTTCTAACTAAAAATAACAAAAAAAAAATTTAACAAACTAAAATAAAGAAATTTAATAATAAGTGACATGCCACTACTTCTTAACTAATTAATCACATTTATTTTTAAATTTATATATCTTTTAATTCGTTTAATTATTTTATGATCTAATTTCGCCATATTTTTTAAAATTTTTTGCTCTTTAATTCAACATCCATTTTAATATATTTTTATAAGTTTTTAGTTTTTACATTTTTAGTAGGTTTAATTTATTTTGATTCCAATTTTTATAACTTTAACCTTTATTTCAATCAATACAAACTTGATGTATCAAAATCATTTACTTTTGGGAGAGAGTTTGACGGGTAAGAGATTGTGAAGGTTTTTTTATATGCGGGAATAATGATGTCACGGGAAAGATACGAAAAACCCAAACAAACACATACAACTAACACATATACATTTGGAGTGTTGTGAAATGAATTCACTAAGCGGGTAGTGAATTACGAGGAGAATTGGGTTAGTAATTCATTTACTGTATTTATTATATAACTATATTTATTGTCGCCGCTGTGCGCGGGTATCCAACTATTTTACAGAATGATCAGAGAAATCCATGGTCTCACTAGAATACCAACTTTTGTTTGTAATGCGATCCTATATCTTTAAAACTTTGCGGTTCTTTCCATTATAATTATCTACTTTCCTTTGTAAAAAAACTAAAAATTTATAATTAAGCCCTTTCATTATATCAAACATACATTTTTTTTTCAAGGAAAGCAGTGGAAAAGCAGGTAATATTTCCCCAAAATTTAATGATACTTTTTCTTTCATTTAGTGACCCATTTGACAGTTAGCTTACATTTATCTATAGGCTAGTGACACTAAGCTAGTGACAGTTCCCATTTTTGAATTTATTTTACCATGATTTGCCTTCAGAGCTTGTAATTTCAGTATGAACATCATACATCGCTAGATTTTTGTTAATAGGCTGTAGATATTAAAATGTCACTTGATCATCAAAAGAATCGCATATTTACACGAAAATTGGGTATCTTGGTAAACTAGGTTCTTTTTTTTGGTCATTTTGTGATAAGGACTGGTAGTCTTGTGATTTTCCCAAATTACTCAGAGTTTAAGTTAAACATTTTGTAGATAAATATGTTTCACAAAATCTTCCATGTTTGTCGAACACTCTTTTTGTGTCATCATAAGTTTTTCCTGAAGGCTCATATAATTACTTTTCATAAGGGTCATACTATACACCATCCTACCCATACCGCCACTTTCTCCCCTGGGAATATTCCTTTCCTCCATTTTTTCAAGACAACACGCTTTTTGTCGGTTTGTTCGTATTTACAGCAGTTTTAAGCGTTTGCATTTTATTAAACTTTATATTTCTGATTCAGATTTCGCGTTTATAGCTTTTGATATAAACAAAATTATAAAATAAAAAAATAAAAAAAAACAAAAATCTAGAGGGTCTTAATAAAAATGGGTTTGCTAATCTCACCTTGGGCATTTGTTTAGCTATACATGTAAGGAATGTTCGAGTTAATTAATATCAAAAGGATGATTAATTATGGCAATTTTAGAGATGAATAAATGTTCATTAAATGCATTTTTTGATTTAAAAGGAAATTTTGTCTTCATTAATTGCTCTTAATCATTTGCCTAGTGGGCAAAGATTAGCAAAACCCGTAAAAAATTAGGGGGTCTTAATAACTCACCCCTTTCATAAACGTACGTATAACACGTGGGACACCTCCGTGAGAGTTTTATGACTCAATTAGTGGCACTTCTCCCTTAAAATATTTGATGTTGCGTGACATATCAAAAGTTCAAAACATCATCTAAAGATGATTAAAGTACAAACTATAACAAAACATATTGTTACTTCATTTTATCAAACACAGTGATTCCATGGCATCATAGTGGGCCATTTGGCCCAATTTATATTTTAAGAAGAAACAAATTAATTCCATGGAAGGCCTTACGTACCTCAAAAGTTTATAAAACTCTGTGATGAATTGATGTCCCATATAAATTAAGACGTCGATCGTTTCAGCTTATTTGTCCTGCCTTCTAGCTAAATGGAGTTGCTTTTTTGCTCTTCTAGTCAACGTAACAAATCACACACTCAACTTATTTTAAAAGGTCACGATAAGCTCAATTTTGGTGGCTATATATACTTCGCTAAATTTGATCAACAATACATATGCGTATAGAAATGGTAAAGTAGTTTTTATCATACACAAGGATCTGAGTAACTTATTTTATTGGACGTAAAACTACAGATTGAAAATTTGAGGTTTTACACCTATTAGTTTTATTCATGAACATGGATATTATGAAGGATTATGTTCATCAGCAGTATTGATGTATAGGGCTATTTGCTTAGAGCCAGATCGACCGAAGGGGCATCAGAGTTCGTTACCATGTACTCCACACATTCAAACTTTTATAGGCATCTTGGCCAATTATCGACACATCATACATGAAAATTGCCAATTAATTTCCGGTGAACATCCACCATAAACATAGGCCCTAATTCCAAGTGGAAGGCAGCATAGGATAAAAAGAAAAAAAGAACACAGGATATTTTAGAATGTGCTGCACCTGAGAATCAGTACTAGCCACATCATTCAAAGTTAACCTTTTTCATTACACCATTTTCAAGTGTCCATAAATAATGTGATCATACACTTCTATTAGACACTCTCATCTCAACTTAACTCACAAGTGCTTAAACAAAAGTAGTAACTGAGTTGAGCTTTAAAAACAAGAATGGTGAAGTTCACAAAGCAGTTTGAGGGTCAGCTAGTTCCGAATGGAAAGAAGCCTTTGTCGATTATTGGCAACTCAAGAAAGACATCAAGAAAATTCATTGTGAATCCATTTCTTCATCAAAACCAAAACAAAAAAGCTCGTTAAGGAACACCCTCTTCTCCTCTTTTCAGAAACTATCCTTATTTGGAAACCAACAAGATCGTGAAGTCATTCATGTACAAAAATCTCTCTACAACTGTTTTTATTCGTTAAACTTTGAACTATGTATCTTGATCCCATCACAGGGTCCCCTGTGTTTGGGCTGGTGTACTACATGAGCCCAAAGGCTGGCTTCATGGTGTTGTGTTTATATATATGTATGGCTTTCCTAATGTGGTTTGACTTATGTTCGTGGTACCAGGTTCACAGTAAGCTTGCATCAACGGCTAGCAGGAGATTTCTATATGAAACAGAATTATTAGAGCAATTTGATCGTTCTGAAGCTGTTAGGGAATTTTTTGTCCTTTTGGATCTTCAGCTTAACAAAGTGAACGAGTTCTACAGAAAGAAAGAAAAAGAGTTCCTTGATAGAGGGGAGTGCCTTGAGAAACAATTACATATTCTGGTCGAGCTCAAAACTGCACTAAAGAAACAGCACAAAAATAAAGCTAGTTCATCCCACCATGAAGATGAAGACTCCATATCCGCCACCATTTCATGTGGTACGAAATTAAAATCTTAAAGTAATCATTATTGTGGTATAACTAAATTTGATAAAAATAAAAAAAGATCAAGGAATATATGTCCACTTTTCACTTCCTAAATTGTTCACTAAAGCAGTTAGTCTTCTTCTTTTTTTTCCTTTCTTTAAAATGGAAACAGATGAAGAATCCAATAGGGGCATTACAGACCAAGATTTCCAGGACGAGGAGAGCATAGACGAAGATCTTGACAATAATGCTATGCAAGTTCATAACTTACCAAGATCAGAAGAACTTATGCATGTGGCAATTCCAAAAAAGACGGACGAACGGAAACGCTCTGCTTCTATTAGTCATTGCCCTGGGAAAAACTTGAAAATTCACATTCCGCTAACCAACCCAACACGAGCGTTTTCTTATCTACTTTGGGAAGATTTGATCAATCAATCGTCCAAAAAACATAATGCTCAAGGAAAAAAGCTTCATATTAATAAAACAAAGCTCCGTCATGCTGAAAAAATGATTAGGGGTGCTCTCATTGAGCTTTTCAAAGGATTGGGCTATCTCAAAACTTACAGGTAATATTTTAGTTTTGCTACATGTCAATTCATTAGACGTTCTTGAGGTATATATCTAGCATTTTCACTTGCTGGTTTTTATGCCGTCCTCTATTTAGTACCCGGCCTTTCCTAGTCTAAGAAAATGTTGACGAAAAAAAAAAACAAACACTCACCGTTTGCATTATGAATCCATTCTTGCCTATCTAACATGATCACATTAATAGAATATTCTATCATCGTAAGCAATATAGTATTCGTAGATTTAAAATTTTTTAACGATAAATTATTTGCAGGAATTTGAACATGCTCGCCTTTGCAAAGATTTTAAAGAAATTCGACAAAGTAAGTACATGATGTGGGCATATTTTCCAAGTTGATTGACAAGATCTTATTTATTTTTCTGTTCCTGTTTACAGGACATTTTAAATCATAAGCAGACTAGATCAGCCACCTTATCGTGTCTTGCCTTTTTTTTTCAGGTTACAAACAAACAAGTTCTACCCATTTACCTTAAAGTTGTCGAAAGCTCCTACTTTAACAGTTCCAACAAGGTAAAATTGAAAAAGATGATCATTAAATGAAAATTTTCGGAAAATGCAGTATTTCTTCAACTAAACGGCCCTAATTTTGTAGATTTAGTACTAGTAGTGCGTAGTGACATAGCCACATTAACATGTTAAAGAATATCACATATATTTGCAATCGAGTACTAGATATCTGATATGCTGAAATAAGTTCAGACATAATGTAGTGGCTTTCTATGTAGAATATAGCGGTTTCATTCATTTTATCATATTTTCATCTAAATGAGTTGCGTGTAAAACAGATTGTAAAGTTGGCAGATGAAGTCGAGGAGACTTTCGTGAAACAGTTTGCTGACGATGATCGAAGGAAGGCAATGAAATATTTGAAACCAACTCAGCGAAAAGAGTCCCATGCTGTCACCTTTTTCATAGGTGTGTTTCTTTACCTGATTTCCTTTAGTTAGTGAAACAGGGGCGTAGCCAGGAATTTTTTTCAGGGGGGGCCAAAAAATTAAAAAAGACACCGGCATGTTAGAAAGGAAACAAAAGATTACGGAGTATAATATATAACTATGTAAAAGTTTGCAACATATTTGTTCATTCAACGTTTTAGTTGCAGACGACATTCATTTGCATAACTAAAATCATCAAAAATGAATCTGAACCAAAATTCTTGGCTATAGGATGAATATGGATTGATGGATGGATGAGGAACCAAGACGTGAACTAATAGAAAGATATCTGGTTTGAGGTGGATCAAATGTTAATATATGATGAAATGAATCTTATTTTGACTACAAACATATGCTAATTAAGAGAACTTTGTGGGTGGGTACCACCTTCGCCCCACATAGCTACGCCCTGTAGTGAAACAAATAAAATGATGATGAAATAGACTAGAAAAATAATTGGCCACTTAGAATCAAAAGATGAAGAATTTTATGATAATATAGAAAAACAAGAAAACCCCTTTTCCAAATCATATCATCTTTCTCATGAGTGGGCATTTATGTGGTATATACCTTGGTATCTTTGTTATCATATTAACGCTAACATATTTGCCTTAGAAAATAGAATCATAAAAACAATGAAAAAAAAACAAAATTGTGTCCATGTACATTTTGAAGTTGTAATTTTGCAATATATAAAGACTTAATACGTAGTGGTGTTGACACTCAACACTTCAGAATAATACACGCTCTCATTTACACACTCTCACTAACCGTAAAATAAAATAGTCAAAATAATACACACAACTAGGTTTTCAAAAAAGAAAATACACTAACTAAAATATGATAAATAAAAAGACGAAATTCAAAAATATTACTACATAATTAACGTTCATAACTTAAACAATCTGTAATAGTTTAGTGCACTTATGTCCGTAAGTAAATGCAAACCATGTATCTAAATAAAGCGAGTATTAAAGTGTCTCGGTAAGTGAGTACGATGTTTCAGAAAACGTATCAAGTGTTTCAGTAAACTAGTAAAGTGTTTCAAATAAACAAGTAAAGTATGTAACTAAAACAAGCATGCATTTTCACCCCAAAAGTAGTTTAAAACGAGTAAAAGTGTGGCTATGAAACTCACCTTAAGCAAAGTAGTAATGAGAGTGCAAATAAAACGTCAAGAAAGCCGATAAAACTTTACGAGCAACCTAAATATATACGTTGCGTCTTAAATTTTAAAAATGATAATGTAAATATATAGATAATTTTATAAAGTTATTATCTCCATCCTCAAAATTAATGATTTAAGTTTAATAAAAGTGGGTATTTTGATTTCCAACCACTTTGGAATATCACTTTAACAGTTTTACTTATATTAATTATGCCATTACACTATAAATTTGAGATAGATTAATTAGCCATTACACATGGAGTTAAAAAATATTTTTAACACACTACGCATAACTAAAAATGACAGGTAAAATAAATATATAACTATCGTATTATTGAACAATAATATTACAGGAATGATGTGCAAGTGGGTAATTTGCCACTAGAAAATTAATCTTTAAAATGACTTTAGTAGTCAAAGATATAGATCTGCTTTTAAGGTGACTTGGAAGAGCAAATACACCTTTATATCTCCATGTATATGACAAACCCATTAATAGGTGATTGACTATCTTTTACCCTACAAAGCTAATTGCCCAATGTGGTACTTGGCTTTTTTGATTGCCACTATACATTGTGTACGTGGAAAACCAACACAGCATAGTTTTCTAGTACAACATATTGAAGTGTGATCTTTCTCAGCACCATATCTTAGTGTTTGTATAAGCGCGAAAACGTTTTGTTAATTTGTCTGATAGTTACAATATATGACCATGCCTGTCGTGTTAGAAATTATTGCAAAAGTTTGGCATGAACCCTAGGCCGAAAGATACCTTAAGGATGTACTATTTGAAGATAATTGAACATTGAGTACTAAATAATACTAGAAAAAGTGCAATTAGCATAAGAAAAAATACAGACGACCATAAATTCGTTGCTAAATTTGTGTATTACCAATAGCAACGCAATTTTACCAACTTACTTTTTACCCTTTTCCAACCGAAGATTTGGAAACTACCTATGGAAACTATTTAATAACAACGGCTATTCTGTTGCTACTTTTGCAACGGATAGAAAACTCTAATGCTAGATTGATAAAAATGGAGCCATATATAGCTTGTTTAGCAACAAAGTTTAGGCGTTTCTACTTGTCGGGTTTTATTAATGTTTAATCACTTTAATCTTTGTTTACGGTTTTTATAGGGCTATTTACAGGATGTGTCATTGCGCTCTTAGTTGGGTATGCCATCATGGCTCATATCACTGGAACATATAGACAACAAACTAACACAATCTACATGGAGACTGTGTACCCTATACTTAGGTACGAAATGATCTTATACATCAATATAAAAAGATAAGAAATAAGCAGTGTTAATGATGAGAGGGACAATCTATTCTTTGTTTTGCAGCATGTTCAGCTTGATGTTTTGCATTTTTCCTATATGGATGCAACATTTTCATGTGGAGAAAACCGCATAAATTATAGCTTTATCTTTGAGCAATCGCCAAGGCGAGAACTCAAGTATAGAGATGTGTTCTTGATCTGTACCATATCGATGACGTTTGTCGAGGGGTCCTGTTTGTTCATATTTCCTTGATGGACAAAGGGTATTCCTATTCTCAAGTTGAATCAATCCCGCCTTCTATTATTGGTAATGTATTCCCTTCAATCTTTTGGATGATTTTGAACTTTTGTGTGGCATAGATTTAAAGATTCTGAAAACCGTTTAATGCTTTCTATTACAGGTCTTTTTGATACTGCTTGTGTGTCCCATAAACATCATCTACAAGTCAAGCCGTTACCGTCTGCTTAGTGTACTAAGAAACATTATTTTATCGCCTCTTTACAAGGTTGTCATGCTGGACTTCTTCATGGCTGATCAACTTTGTAGCCAGGTCCAATACTATCTTTAATCATATTATTATATCAATTGAAGCGTCAAATGTTACCTTTCTGTGAATGGTCCATCAGTTCCAAGTAGAGGCAGTAAAATTTATAAAGGGCGACAAGATTAGCAAATCTAATATATGCTTCTATGGTTACAAAGAAAAAAAAGATGTCTCTATTAACTACACACATAGCTCGTTCTGATTCTGTGATTTTAAAATCACAATGAACTACAAATCTTGTATTGGTGATAAATCTTTATCATATTAGTACGAAATATTTTGACATAAATTTCATTGTGGTGAAACAGGTGCCGATGCTAAGAAATCTTGAATATGTTGCGTGCTACTACATAACCGGGAGTTACAAAACTCTAGACTATGGATATTGTGTCCAGACGAAAAATTACAGAGATCTTGCCTACGCTGTTTCTTTTTTGCCTTATTACTGGAGAGCTATGCAGGTATATATGGAAACAATGAGTTTTTTTGCTTAAGATACTTTACCATGTGATGGATAAAATGAAACCACTGATATAAGCATGTCTGTGTGGGCACCACGTACTGTTCATTTATTATATGACTTAAATGCTGATAATTTAAATTCTTGTTGCTTAGTGTGCTAGGCGGTGGCTTGATGAAGGTGACACTGGCCATTTGCTAAATTTGGGGAAGTATGTATCTGCAATGTTGGCAGCGGGGGCAAAATTAGCATACGAAAAAGAAAAGAGTGTGGGATGGCTATGTGTGGTAGTGATAATGTCAAGTATCGCAACTTTGTATCAGTTGTATTGGGACTTTGTGAAGGATTGGGGTTTGCTACAAGTCAACTCCAAGAACCCTTGGTTAAGAAATGAATTGGTTCTTCGTAACAAGTTCATTTACTTCTTATCCATGGTATATATGCTTACGCTTGCTGTAAAGAAATGTTCCTCTAAAATCATCAATTTTAACTAAAGAAAGAAAAAAAATTAATTATTTGAAATTTTCTTCGCACATACAAATCTGAAGTCTGTCTATTAATATTTCCTAGCAATATTTTTGCAGGGTTTGAATCTTGTTCTGAGACTAGCTTGGTTACAAACTGTCCTACATTACAAATTCGGGAGCATCGATTACAGATTGACAGGGCTATTTTTAGCAGCCCTTGAAGTCATAAGAAGAGGCCAATGGAATTTCTACAGGTATACAGAACACAATTCATTGAGTTTAACTTCATAAGTTTAACAAACTTTCTGAAAATAATGAATAGTATGTTTGACCTTAAAAGTATAAAATTTTGCTTTACAATAGCTTACAAGTACATATATCGCCTTTGGAATGGTCCTGCAGGTTGGAGAATGAGCATCTGAATAATGCAGGCAAGTTTAGAGCAGTGAAGACAGTACCGCTTCCATTCCAAGAAGTGGATGAGCAAGATTGATGATCATATATTCATATGCAAATTCTCTACTAGAATTGATAGTAGAATAGGTTCGATTCTTCGACCAAGCCACTGATGATTCACAAGGGAACCTCTTAGCTCACAAGTTGATGCAATAGGATCACATTTTGTTCTTCAACTTTCTTGTAGCTAGTCACTTTGTGCAAATAATTCATATTTGTACACAATTTTCTTTCTCTATTTAATGGAAACTCTAGTGCCTTTTTTGGGCTTATATATTAAAAATGTTAGACTTTATTTGTTCCAATTGGATAATTGTGTCTGGAACTGACAGGAAAATAAATTGTGTCTGGAACTGACAGCATATTACCATTCTGAATGAAAGCCCAAATTAATTTCATTGAAGAGCTCATGGAAATTTCACTACATGAAACTTCCTTATTACATTGTTGACTAATTAGTCGCGTCACTATAGTAACATTTAAGAACCAGTCACAAAATTCTCTCTTCTACATGTATCTGAACAAAAAGCTCATCAGTCACTAAAGAAGGAAATCAATCCCAACAAATCAGATCATCCTCTGATTGAATGACTAAAGTTAGCAATGACTAAGGGGCTGTTTGATAGCATCTTAATGGGCCTCACACTAATTCGGTAAGTGATAATGGTTGTTTGATAATTTTATTTTCTCATCTTAATCGTTCAAATGAGCGTTGAGTCGGTCAGTGTGAAGGACATGCAAAACGATTCAGCAACCTAAATATATATCGTATTCAATGTGTCCGTCCACTTATAAAAATTGATTGTTTATTTGTTCGCACATATTGATTACCAACTTTAATATTTATTATATTTTCTATTATCTTCTTACTTTGATCCTATCAACGTGAAGCATTTTTAGCTTTTACAAGTTTACTCGTGACTTTTATTTGTGGGTATTATTGCATCTTAAAACAAATGAAAAAAAAATACATCTAACCCATAGAAACTGAACAATATTTGCAAAACATAATCTCTAAGACTAAACGTATCAATGAATTCTCTAATTCATAATGTTTTAAAAGTAAGATTTTTAATCATTTATACAAAATATAATTGTGGTTTCAATTGAGAAATATCTTTCAGAACAACTATCAAACGACATGTTTTCATTCAGATACAGTTTCATTCAGACACTAAAAATCATTCAGAACCTTTAAACCATTCAGTACTAAATCATTTTATTTTATCAAACAGCCCCTAAGCTTTTCACAATCATAAAATAATCATGAGTTAGTGAATTTGGTATGATAATGGATCTAGGACTTGTTAACGACCACACATTATGCCCGATAAGGTGGGATATATATACAAAAATTTACGAGCTAATGGCAAAAATTGTAGTCACTAAATGCAAGGGTTGAGACCAAACATTGGTCACTGACTTGGGTCTTCTAACTAACTAAAATTTGCTGCTCATTTAGTGCTAATGGAAGGTAAAAAAGTTATAAATTTCGGACAAAATTAAAACTTGGCCACTGAGTTGGGCGTTCAAGGTTGCCAAGAATTATGATGGTTGAAATCGCGTACTTTTAGTGACCAAATTGTGCAGCAGGCAGTAGGCCAACTTAGGTGCAGCAGGGCTTTATGGCCCTTTCTTGTTAAGCCCATTATTCCGAATGCCCATATTATTCCTTCAACAGCTTTTCTATTTCATACGGTTCCATAAATATGTGGTTTTTTTAAATGTTTCAGACTACTTTCAGCACACCTTCTAACTATGTAAGTAATCAAGTGAGCAACATAATCTAGTGTATTAACCCAACATCTAATATGGGCCATTGGTATATAAAGCCCATGGTGCACCTAATGAAGGTTTGAACTAGGGTGAGCGAAAAATTCGAAGACCGAATAAACCGAAAACCGAAACCAAACCGAACCGAACTAATAATCGAACCGAATTTGCTAAAACCGAACCGAACCGAACTACTAATTCGGTTCTCGGGTTGGTTATGGGTTTAGCGATTTGAACCGAAAACCGAATTCATATAAATATATATATTTTTATATATTTATATATATATTTATATATTTTATGTACATTTATATACAAATAAAAACTATTAAAAGGTTATCATAATATAATAAAACACTTTTATGCTTGAAATATATTTTTTCTAAATATTTATGTAATTATTAATTTTTTTTTAAAATAGTGAAATTCGGGTTATTCGGTCAACCCAAAACCGAACCGAATTAGAATTCAACCAAACCGAACCGAAAACCGAATTTGAATTTGGTTCGGTTCGGTTCTCGGGTTGACCTAAAAAAAAAATTTAACCAAATTAACCGAACCAAACAAACCGATAACCAAACCGATCAACACCCCTAGTTTGAACTTTCATTTTCAGAATATAAGTAGCATTAGATTTTGTTTTCTTTTGACTTGTAGTCATAGATCAAAGGATGATGAATAAGATGATGCCTCCATGGCTCCATACAATCATAGTGGCTTTCGATACCTTGTCCTCATAGTTTCAAACTCCAAATTTACAGCTTGCAAACAGTTCACTGATCTCCACTTTTAGCATCAATTGCTTTCTATCGAGTTCTAATATATGTCTGTATTCTCATTCATTAAGGCCCTAGAAATTATTCCCTAATTAGTATATTAGCCAAATCCAATATGAAGTAATAAAAAGTTAGGGTGCGTTTGGTTTGAAAAAGTGGAATTGGATTTGAATTTTGATTTTGTTTGAAAAAAAATGTGGAGAGAAAATAATGATTATTTTAAAAATAATTTTGTTTACATAATAATTGAAATAAAAAATAATATAAACAATAGGAAATGAAAATGATGAAAAATATGGGTTGAACATGTGGCATAAAAAATAATATAAACAATAGGAAATGAAAATGATGAAAAAAATGGGTTGAACATGTGGCTCAAAATATTTGAAATAATAAACATGCGCTACTCAAAACCCACCAAATTAGTAGGGCTAAGATATTGGAAACTATGCCCACATTTGAGTTCAAAATTTATTAACCAAACAATTCACTCTTAGAGCATTTGCTATCATAAATTAGGTTATGCCATAACTCGTACCACGTCTGTAACATCGCCTTTAACATTTCATCTTAACTCACCAAAAACACCCGCAATCATAACATTCCCAATGTTAAACCTTAACTCACCAACAATTTACAAAACAACCCTCATTTAGGGGCGTAAATGAAAAAATAAAAAAAAATAAAAGGAAATAAAGGACGTTAAGTGGTAACGCCAACCTTAACACCCAAATAACATGGACGACGGTATGGTTAACATCACATAACTTGGAAATGTTAACCTTTAACACCCACTTGCAAGTTACGATTGCAAGTGCTCTTATTCATTACACTGCTAATCATATATGCAATTTATTTTTTTTAAAGATGGAATCCCATACTTTACGGATGTTGGATCGTAACAATACCCCGCACTTTAAAGAACCAACGTCCTCATTGGTCACAGCTATGTTGGTCACGGTTGACACTCTTCTTTTTGGGTCCAAGCCACCACTCCGAGCTTGTTGGTCACAGTTGGCACCCTTCTTTCTTTGGGTCCAAGCCACCACTCTTAGTGTTGGAACCTCAAAAGGTAGAGCTAACTCTGATAACATTTTAATTGGTGGTTTATAAAGTTTAGGTATCCCCTCTTCCTTTGAGATAACTTTTTGAAGTGAGTTCTACACCTTGCTTCGTGGCTTGATGCGACCTAGTATGGGTTGGGTTTGTATCAATTGGTATTAGAGCAAGATTTTGGACCAATTATTTTCGTGAGGTAGTGTTCATCAAGGTATTGTTCATCCATGAAAAAAATGCACACAAAATTTTAATGGCTAACAAGAAGATCGAGGTCCGGAAACCGAGTTCGCATAGTTGGGTACTAAAATCAATGATAGGTTCATTGCAATGCAACAAGAAAGCAAGGCGATGCAAGAAGAGTCTACAAAGTGATTGGATAATGTGATGAAGGCCTTGGCGACCTTGACCACTAGCACAAGTATGATCTAACCTAGGAATGGAAAAACAATACCGTCCACAATACGATGATCTTAGGTTTTCATGAACACCGAAATTTAAATCGGTCATGTGATCCGAAGGAAAAAAGGGTGTAGGTGTTGTGTTTCGGGATAAAATAGCAATGAGTTTGAAGTAGGATCCAGTTGAATGGGATGGGAAATCATTATACATGGAATCTAGAAGGGATCGTTTGGGGTTGATCTTCGCTTTAGGAAGTTAAAATACCGATATTCGAGGTGAAGATGCTTATGAATGGATATATCGTATGGAACGATATTTTGACATCAAGAAATCCAGAGATGGATCGGTTGTGGGCTGCAATTTTGTGTATGGAGGGTTAGACCTTATCATGGTATGATTGGAGTGAAAGAAGGATCCGTTTAAGTACTAGGAAGGGTTAAAAACAATTATTGGAACGTTTTCAACAATCTTATGAGGGAACACTCTATGAACAATTTTAGGCACACTCAAGACGACACCGCTAGGGATTATGTGGCTTTATTTGAGAGATTGGCATGTCAACTTGTTGGAGTTCCAAAACCGGTTTTGGAGGGCACATTTATTAATGGAGTCAAACCTCAGCTTCATGCATCTGTTCGTGTTATGCAACCAGAATGGCTTCACCATGCCATGAAGCTGTCAATTTCTATTGATGAGAACAAGACTTGTTACAATGTCTTATGGGGAGGTGGGTCACACCGTTCAACAATAGATCAAACCACTTCCAAGAGAGAGAACATTAGAAGATTAACTGATTCAGAACGACAAGCTAAGAAAACTATGGGATTGTGTTATCGATGTGATAAGAAAATTCACCTCGGTCATCGGTGTCCAACTCGATTTTACAAGTGATCTTTGGTTGATGAAAGTGATGAAGAGGTTGCATCGAACTTCGAATGAAACAATGGGATCCCGAACAAAGACCGATTAAGAGAAAATTTTAAGGCGCGCCTTGAGGACAAGTTGTGTGTTTTAAGGGGGAGTAATTTTAGGCAATTTTCAACTAAATTAGTTGTTTCTATGATTATTAGTTTCCTTTATATGTATTAGCTTGGTGGCCAAGCTAAAGTATTATGGTAAGTATAGAGTATCTCTATTATTTATAAGGCATAGGGTTATAGGTTTGGGTATGCAGATTTTGGAGTCTTAGACATTGGGAGGTCACCTACATCTCGAAAGTAGTCACTATCTTTTATTTTCATTTTCATTTTTTGATATTTTAATAATAGTTCAGTCCTGGTTGGTCATTCCAAGTAGCAAAGGCAATCAGGAATAAGAAAATTAGTTTATAAACTGAATATAGAAATGTTACAGATGCAGTTAATTAGAACTGCAAACAATAAACAGTTACAAGTAAAATAAACTATTTCTAAGTAGGCATCAAGTTCATCTAATAGAATAATAAATTTTGTCTCTTAATTAGTTAAGTTTTGGGTTTATTTTGAAGCATGAAGGATTAGTGAGCTTTGCTCATCCTCAATGCTACATACGCTAGAAGCCTGTACCCAACCAACATTACACAACGCGCCACGTCCCACCACACGTGACCCATACCAAGATACTTGATCGCTGGAAAATCCAAAACGCGGCACTGAATACCTATCCCACACTCGTAAACCTCATTTTCACCATATTGTACTTCCACTAAAAGCTTATAACAATAATGGCTAAATGAGATGTATTTCAACCAACTTATGAATGGTGGAATTCGTTGAATATAGTAACCACCGGCAAGCAAAAATACCAGCATGATCACTGATGATAAAGTCGTTGCTTGTTTTAGGTCCATAAGAATGGCTCCCAGGGCTAATCCGAGCCCTTGTGAAACGAGAACATTAAAAAGAATGATTAGAACTGTTAGCACGAATGTGATTAGTGAAGGCTTGAGGCCACCCATCCAATATGTAATGGTTACAAATATGGTTGGGAGAACTAGTTCCATTGGCAAGTCTCCGGCTATCCTTGCAAAGTAATAAGACGACAGGCGGTACATTGATGAGGAACGTTCTCTCATAAGCATAGGGCGCTCTTGAGGGAATGTGAATATGGCATTGGATAGTGGGTAAAAACCCCAAAATATTGAAAAGAAGAAGAGAAGTCCCACCTGCATATCATACATATAGTTAGTATGCCTTTTAAGACCAATACAAATCTTTGTGTTTATGGATTATTCTTGTAACAAGTTTTATAAAGGTAAACCAAGACATGTATCAATAACTATATTTGCGGAGATAGAATAGATTAATCATCGGCAACTAGTGAAACTAACAGAAGTTGATTGAAGATATTGAGTGGTATATAAACAACGAAGGACAATCGTGGTACCTGATCTTGCAAGTGTGATGTATCTGAATGCCACCATAGAAGCCCTGATAAGAATGAGACAGACATCACTTGAAAGATTCGTAAACCTGAGTACGATTCGTGTCTCCTCTCTCTAAGACCTCTTTTGAAAAGGACTTTAAATTGTGTCCACCAACTCGTGGTCCATCTTTCATCACAACCTGCGATTTGACACCACTTATATATCTAGCTTTGGCATCAAACTATGTTATCTTTACATGATATTTATTAAGATCACCGCTAGATATCATTTTATGTTACTTTTGAATGCTTTTATACCCACTACATGGCTGAAATCATGTGATAAAGTGACATGAAATTAACTGATTATTCAAAAGAAATTGTTGATATCAACTTACATCTTGAAGGTTGTGGTCCTCTAGCACGAGTCGTGTCGTCAATATTTCTATGGATATCGTCTTTAATTAGAGGGTGAAGCGCTTTTATAAGATGATATCAAAACTGTTTAATCGTGTTGCAAGCTTCATGGCAATCGGTTCTACCTTGATTGTATTCTTGATGATCATTTGGGTTTGAACAAGGAGCCACACCTATAGATCAAGATTATAAAAAATTGTTCATTAGAATTTTGTTATCATATTTTTATCAACTTTGTATATACAAAACTAAATATTCTCTTCATATCATATCTAGTTTAGATTTTAAAAAAGTTGATGCAAGTAAACTCTAGAGTAACCTTCAAGCAAGGTATCCTTATTTTACATATAGAACACTAAGAAATAAAGCATAAAAAGAAAACAGGAACATACAATGTATGTACGTACCATTAGCGAGATCAAGCAGAAAGTCAGCAGGATTCATCAAACTAAACCCGGGCACATACCCAATGGAAGCAAGATAGTTCATAACCCGATCTGACTGACCGCTATAAATCGGGCATCCATCAGATAACACGACAACCTTATCAAACATCCAGTACAACCTACTGGATGGCTGATGGATCGTTGTAACGACACTCCTCCCCCCTCTAGCCAGTCCTTTCAACGTAGCCATCAATCGTAGAGCCGTGGTTGAGTCAAGCCCCGAAGTGGGCTCATCCAAAAGCAACAAACTCGGGTTCACCAGCATTTCTAGTCCTATACTAACCCGTTTTCTCTCCCCACCTGAAACGCCACGAATGAGTGGCCCTCCCACGATATTATTACGACACTTTGTTAACCCAAGTTCAATTATGATTAGCTCAGCTTGCTCTACCTTTTCTTCATGTGTCAAACTTTTGGGCAACCTTAACATAGCAGCATATGTTAAAGTTTCGATAACAGTTAGATGTGGGTATAACACATCATCTTGTGTCACGAATCCAATTTTTCTTTTCACCGAGCTAGAAAACGGCTGGCTGTTGTATGTTATGTTACCTGAAGTCTTTCCATATAATCTACCACCAAGGGCAGTTAGTAAGGTGGTTTTTCCACTGCCTGACGGGCCGAGCATGGCTAGTAGTTCTCCTGGTCGGACTACTCCACTTACTCCGTTCAGAAGAGTTCGGTTTCTCTTTGATTCGGGTGAAGTAAAACAATGGTCTTCTCCAGATTGTAAGTTTATAGTGTATGTCAAATCTTCAAACTACACAATTACAAACCAAGAAAAAAGCTTATTGGTTAACCGAAATGCGTACAGCAACCACTTTTGTTAATTTGTATCGCCGTATTAAGATGGCCGAATAGTTTACAAGTCTTTGCTAGTATCTATTTAAAAAAACTAGCCAATATACATACTGACCGGGTTCTATCATCTACAAAATATGTTGATCTTTAATATTTGTCAATTATATAAAAAAGTATAACAAAATCACACTACTACACAAAATGGTTTTTCCCACGAAAATTTTCCCACGAAAACAAAACTGTGTGAAATTTCACACGGGATACCGACAAATTACACACCAAATTGTTGACCAAATTTTGGTGGGAAATATGTCGTAAATTTCCCACGGATTTCCCACTATTTACGCATTAAATTGTTGACCAAGTTTTTGTGTGAAATCCGTCGCAAATTTCTCACAGATTTGCGACCATATTCACACTATTTGTGCTTATTAGACGTCCGTGGGAAACTTGTGGCACATTTCACACATATTAGCCACGGCCAAAAGTATGTGGCAAATTTTAGCTCCATTACTCACGGATTTCACACGGACTTTTCTTATAAAGTAACTATTTAACCGTTCTGTGGGAAATCAGTGGGTCACTAGCTATATATTTCCCACAAAATGTTGTTTTTGTGTTTGTCGTGACAAATATCAACACAACAAACCAATGCATATGTGTGGACATCTACACATATATGTTTCGTATGTCTGTTTATGGTCTTCATTGTATCTATAGATGTTTTGTATCTAGGTATACCGATGTTATATGCATGAATGTGTAACTATATCAAAAAGTAAAAGAAAACGATTATAACGTGGGAAATATGTGTGTACTTTCCCACAGATTACCTACTGATTGATAAACCGTGAGAAATATGTGTAAATACCACAGATTTCCCACAAAAATATCGCCTTTATGTTTCAGATACTTACACATTCCATCGTTACTTAGTATGTCTCCATATGTGTTTGTAGTTTCATATTTTACGTGTTTGTTTATTAACGTTACTATTTATGTAGTATCACAAGTGTTTGTGTAGGTTTAGGTATAACTTAGTTGTGAAGGTTTATCATTTGTGTACAACCTTTTAGCGGAACAATCCATTGTATATGCATAGATATCTACGCGTATATTTTTCTCATGTCCGTTTGTGACATTCATTGTATCTATGGATATTTTGTATGTAGGTATACAGACGTGTATATGCGTGAACGTGTAATTATATCAAAAAACTAAAAGAAAACGATTATGTCCGTGGGAAAGTCGTCGGTAATTTCCCACAGATTACCTACGGATTTGATAAATCTGTGGGAAATATGTGTGTAAATACCCACATATTTCCCACAAAAAACATCGTCTTTATGTTTCGTGTAATTACACATTCCCACATTACTTAGTATGTCTTCGCATGTATTTCTAGTTTCATATTTTATGTGTTTTTTTTTTATTAACGTAACTATTTTAGTAGAACAACCATTGCATATATTTTTAAATGTGTAAATATTCCAAAAACATAAAATTTGTTTTTCCGTTGTCCGTTGGTAACTTCCCACATAATACCTACGAATATGATAAATCTGTGAGAAACCGTGGGACATCGTCAGTAATTATCTACGGAAATTTTATTTTAGTACATACACATTTATGTAACTATCGCTTATTCTTTTTTATAATTTTTCTTCTAAAATCCCTTTTGTTTCCTTTTCCTTTTTTTTTGAGATAAATGTATTCAAATTTTAGCCTAGACAGTGTTAAATTTTATATTTTATGTGAGAAGTTGAAAACTACAAGGCCCAAACAATGCTCAACCCTAACCTAAATTATATATATTAGTCCATTTTACTCACAACCCTAATGTCACTCAAAATATGCAGCCGCACCTAAACTTTCTCTCAAACAAAACTATTAGCCACAACACCTAACACTTCTTCCTTGGTTTACCTAAATCACAACCGAATCTCACAAAACATGGATACACTCTTTCGCATCCCCCAACAATGAATCTCATACGAAATAACTATTAAGAAATTTTGTGGTTCTTTGAAGGTAGTTATGGTTCTTGGCTTCAAGATCTTGTAATGAGGTTTCGTGTAGGTTTATATTTCATTGTTTATTTGTTAAAGATCGATGAGGTATCCAACTGAGATCTTGTTTAATGTTTTTATTTTCGAGTATTGTTGTGTTTTATGAGTTGAAGTTGTGATTGTAGTTGTTGAAGATTGATGTTGTTCGAGATGCGATTAGGATGTGGTTGATGTTGACCGTTGGGATAGTTAATTGTAGAGATGGGTTTGATAGTATGGTTTGAGCTCGTCACTAAGAAGCACCGGAAGATGACGTGCTGGGAAATTAGTTGTTCGAATCTAAATGTGTGGTTGCAAAATCAAGGAGCTTTTGAAGAAAAGTTATCAAGTTATCTTGTATTATGTTAAAGTATTTGTTATAACACTAGTATTTTATGTTTTCTAGATGGTAAAGTTATTTTAATTGAGAGATGAATTAATATATTGATTTTATCCATATGTATGAATTTTGTGTTTTCATTAGTGCAGGTTTATGTTTTGAATTCTACTGTCTTCTTTATTATAAAAGTACGAAGTATAATAATGAACTACACTACAGATTCGCCATGGATTATGCAAAAAAAATTCTTGAACATTCGTGTAAAATTTGAGTCGAAAAAGTGCGGGATAATAAAAAACCGTGGGTAAATTTTCACAGATTAGTGACGACAATGTCGGTGTCAAAAAAGTCGATCTTTGTGGGAAATTTGGTGGGAAAATATTTACCCACAAGGGTTTTACCAACGGATTTTTCCACAGATTCTTCCGTGGGAAAAAAGTAGTGTGAAAATCGTTGAAAATCAGTGGCAAAAAAATCACGTATATGTGTGAAAAATGGCTACTAAAAACTGTGGGAAATTTCGTGAGAAATCTGTGGGAAATTAAACCCACGGATTATCCACAATGATATTCGCGTGAAATACCAACGTCTCGTAGGAAAATTTATGGAAATATTTACCCACGGGTTTTTACACATTGAAACAATTTCGCGTGAAACTGTAGAAAAGGCCCTTTCCCACGGGATTTCTACCGATTTGCCGTGGGAAAACCCGTTTGTGTAGTAGTGTCATGTCTCATTGAACGTTTAGTCATAAACCTAATACTCATACGTATATGGAATAATATCAATCAATAGAATTATCTATAAATGAAATGTCTTGTACCTTAAGTGTAATAGGACGTAAAGATTCGCGTAGAAAAGGCAATTGTGATGGAATCGATTCATTTTGGTTAGCAACGTTAGATTCCAAGGTACGGTTCGTGTTTGTAGTCGACCCTGGTGGCTCGGCATGAACTGTGGAGTTCTCCATTCTTGTGTTAACATGAGGTCTAGTAGAAGCTGGACTGCTAGTGACACTAGAAATAGTGGACTCAAGCTCAAGAATTGGCATGTTTACAAAGTTTTAGAGATGACAAACGAAAGCAGAAATGTTTAAAAATGGGATTAGAGCATGAATATGAGAAAGGTTAATTGGTTCACATGCAGAAAAGGAGTGGAAATATGTGAGCATTTAAAGAAAGAGAAGAGTGGGGCATAGGGAAGAAAAGTAATATTGGTGACTCATCATATAGCTACAGGTCTGTGATGTGTCGCTGTATTATAATTTTTCTTTTTACTTTTTGTTAACTTAAGTTTATATAATTTTGACCTTTCAGTAATCATTTCTAAATTTGTCAATCACTTACTTTTACTCAGACGGTTTGGATACTGCTACTATATTTATAGTAATTTTAAGATGTACGTTATTGCATGGTAACATGTTATCATTATAACTTCTTTACAACATAGATGTACAAAAAATAGCTTTGTATCATTGGGGTTTCTTTTTTAGCAATGGTTTCTGATATTTTTGTCAACTAATTTAAAATCAGCATTACACAAATTCAAACTGAGTAAAAGTTTTCCTTTTACAAAAGTTTGACGTGACAATTTCATAATTATTTACACATGATGCTTATTTCATACTCCGTATTACTTATGTATTATCCAATTAAACCTAACTTTTACTATCACATTCAACCTAAATTTTGTACTAATGCATGTAATTGAAATTTTTATCTGATTAATATTTTTTTGAGTATTATTGCATATTTTACAAAATAACAAATTCAAACACTATTTTAAAAAATATTTAATTTTAAGCAAAATCAGAAAAAACAAGCAATTCTAGTTTAACTTTTTTTCCCTTCTTTTTAAAGCGTTTTCGGATTCATAATTAATGAATTACTGTCTTAGACTCTTAGGCATAAAACACAACACGGTATTTCAAAATGCAATCATTACACGGTGACACCGATAAAGTTTCATCTTTGGATTTGCTATGCTTTATAATTGAAAAATAAAAATAAATGGAGAATAATTTTAGAACAATCAAAGATAAAGTAAGTGAACAATATATATAGTTTGGGTGAGTAGCACTTTTAACAAAGAGCAATAAATATGGCCCTAGTGAAAATCCGGTTCTCATTCAATTTATTTAGATGATTTTTTTAAAGATTGAGATCCTCGTATATGTTTTACTTTGAACATGAAAGTTAGCCTTGAGTTTTTTGTAAGTGAAAAAAAAGTGAGTCATCCTTGTAAGACATCTATTTTTTTAAAAATTAAGTATCTTTTCACAACAAACCTAACATAATGTTCAAATTAAATATGAGAAAATTTCAATCACTTTTTTAAACAAAAACTTGGAGGCAATAGTTGTTATCGAGAAATTTTATATTTAATACATTACCCTCAAAATGTATCAACCAAAAATACTCTATTGAGAGCATTCTCTAGTGGATGGCATCGCTCGTGGTCACTATTTCAGTGTGATAGTGATGAGTTCGTGATGGGCATGCTCGTGTTGTGGAAGCCAATAAAGGCTCAGAGGATAAACTATGTTTCACTGACTTAAATTAGTAGTGAGCAATTGTTGCGATGACCAACTGACAACTACAAATACTCTTAAGTGTTTGGAGACTAAAGTTTTGAATACGAATGTGTACATTTCCTTTAAAAAAATTACTATGCATGTCCTTTCTGTTATAGGATCATTATTTAGTGTCTTTTCTAGTTTGTATTGGGCCAAGCCCGTTTACATGTATTTACATTGTATTGGAACATTATTATGATTAAGTAAAGTTATAGAGTTCATGATATCAAAGATATATCCCAACTGTCTTGAATAAACCCTAATTATATAAAATCACGCCTTTTTTTTCTCTTTTCTTTCGTGTGGATGTCGTGCATCATTAAACCCTAACTCTCATTTTCCGTTTCCATTCATCAAACAATCAACATAGTTAATACGACATCACCACCTCCAATTACCACTCTTTCTCAATCAAATAAAATGCTCGTTGTTTCGTCCAATATGAGCCTTCTTCCTATCAAGTTAGATCACGCCAAGTCGAATTGTTCCTCATGGTATATCTTCTTCAAGAATCACTGTGAAGGATTGGAAGTACTCGATCATATCTAATCCAAAGAAGCATTCACAAGTGCTGAGGTCATTCCTCCACCAGCTGCTGAATGGTTAAAGGTAGACTCATCTTAATGTATTTTCTTAACCTCTTCCAAGGTCCTTGTTGCAACCGTACTAGATGCTGGGACCTTTCCCAAAAACATTTTTCTCAACAACAAAAGAACCAAAACATTGCTTTGCATGGTGAGTTACGGGTCCAAGATATAGGAGATATGGCAGTTGATACATATTTTGCTAAGATTGAGTCCATTGCCACATTACTTACCGACCTAGGATATCAATGGACGATGACCTTGTCACATATGCCATTAATGGCTTAAGTGACCGGTTTATGGGATCATTTCTCATCATGACCCCTTTCCCGACCTTGACACGGTTAGGTCCATGGTGACTACCGAGTACCTTCGTCTCAAATACAAAGTAAACCCTTCATCTTACCTCACTTCATCCTTGGCTCCAACAGTCTTGTTGGCCAAGAGTAGTGCTCGAGTGAAACACCCAAATAAAGCGAAAAAAAAAAAAAATAAATTCTAGGCTGCTGAACAGCCCATCACCAATGGTCAAATAGGTTTGACCGGTGGTCAGATGGGCCTGACAGGCAGCTAAGGCCGTCTGGTCTACAACAAACTTATTTTGAGTATTTTTCGTAAAACACGCTTACACTTATCGCCAAACCTTGAAATTAAGGAAACAAGCCTTAACTATACTAAATATCATTAGAAAATGATGTATATACTTGAATGACTTGCGGAAGTGCATTTTCTACAAAAAATGAGGCTCATGCCAAACACCCCTTAAAAAGTTCTAACTTGAAAGTACATTATAATAACTCTAAAACTTGTTACAGAAATGGACACCCAAGTTCTAGACATTAAAGGTTTCAAAAGACATTATTCTTGGGGCGTAAACAAACTTGTACAAGAGTAAGGTTGAGATGCTCGTCACCTAGTTCTCCACGAGCATTACCATTCCTTTCTTATACCTTTCTTCATCTGAAAGCCCCAATTCTTTATCATTAACCTACAAAAGGAGAAACTATCAATGATAAGTCATACAACTTAGTGAGTATACGAAATATGACGTAACATAAATATACTAATTTACGTATGCTACGTGACCAATTTTTAGTTGGGCCCTTTTTATAGATTTCTACTATTAAACTAGACTAATTCAAATTCTAAACTGAATTTGAGACTGAGACGAAACTGAACTAAAATGAACTAGAAAATGAAGCTGAGTCTTTACTCTCTTGTACGGATGCAATCCGGGTTCTAAATTCATACTTGAAATGATATTATGACCACTAGAGTTGACATGAATATATAACTACTAAGGTCATCATCATTACTTGACATGATATCGAAATTCCCAAAAGGATGTGAGTACTTATAATGCGGCCTATACCCTCTTGCACGGATGTTATCCAGGTTGTAACATGCTGAAAGGCAACATAGCTGAATAATATGTTCCAAATTGTGCTATTGAAGCACGGGTACTCCACATAGGATTCATGAATGGAAGATTTCTCTGGTGCACTTTAAGCTCAATTCTAGATATAACTAAGCTAACAAAACAACACTAATCTGAAACCATATCTACATGGTAAGTATGTCTATACTGAAACTAATTCATATCACTCTAACGTGATTTACTAACTAGACTATACCATTTCTATAACTATTCGAAACTTTGATAACATCAAATTACCTGATATTTTACATATCAAATTCCCGTGTTTATTGCCTCATTTATATTTTTATATAAATATGGTACTCAATTCATTCATATTCGTTCATATTTTCATTTCAGGATAAATGAGGCGTTTGAGTGGAAAAGATACAAGAAAAGGCCTACATATGCAAAAATATATTCTGAAGACATGTTACGACGTAAGTGGGCGATTGACTTACGCCGTAACTCATACTACGAAGGCCAAAGTATTATGTGTGAAGGTTACGCCGTAACTGCTTAATGATGTTACGGAGTAAATATGATGGCAAGAAGGATACGGCGTAACCAAATCTTAGGGTTACGCCGTAATTTATAATTGTGAAGGTTACGGCGTAACGTGGTAAATTAGTTACGCTGTAGAGAGAAGTATGGAGCAGATAAGAATATGATTATGAAGAATTACGGCGTAACTGAATAAATTAGTTACGCCGTAATTAATAACTTGGGAACGAAGGAGTTGAAGTCCAGGGGCTAAATGAAGTCAAATGATATTAAAGTATAACTATTACGAGGACCAAAAGTGAAAATAACAAGTACGATGAAGGACTAAAGCTGGGCGAATCATATGAAGAATTAATTATCACAAGGACTTGTTATAATACTAACAAGAACGATCAGGGACTAAAGGTGACAATTTAAATAAAGTTTATTATGTCACAAGGACCATGTATAAAAATATCAAGAATGATGAGGGGCTGAAACTGTACATATCTTATAAGTATTATACTTATAAAGGCATATAGACTTGATATGAAACCATGCGCTACTTCAGGGGTCAAAGACGGACAAGACAATTAAGTTTCAAATAATGGAAAGATAATAAAAAGTACGAGAATTCTTTTCTACGCCGTAATTAAAAGTTTAGTTACGTCGTAACCGAATCGAAAGTTACGGCGTAACTTTTCAAGATTTGAAAAGATTTTATTTACTAAAATATGTGACGGCGTAACTTACACTTAAGGTTACGCCGTAACCTTGTCGAGGCCTATAAATATAACCTAAATCTACATTTTGAAGTATCTCTCTTCACCCCTCTTCAAGGGTCGATTAGGGCACAACTCTAGGGCAATTTCCAGCAGTTCCAAGCCATCTTTCAAGGAAGAATTCACTTGCAATCATCATCATTATTAGCTCTACATCAAGTAATTTGTATTAAACAATATGTTCAATTCAATTTATGTTTTATTCATTTTTGTTGATATAATTCACTGTATGTTTGGCTAAGAACCTTTGGTGCTAGTCTAGTTATGATTCCTTGATTGTGTTGTTTATTTTTCGCACTTCTATTGTTTCTAGTGTATGCATGCATAGTTCGTCGGTAGTCACCCTAGCTTCAGTAGTTTTGAGTTGCGGTCGTATTTACTTGCTTAGGAGAATTGACCAAAGGAACCTAGGGAAATAGGTAGAGAGGGTTGGTAAGAATTGACCAAAGGACTCAATCCCTCTTGTGCGAATTGACCAAAGGATCACCGTTCGGAAGGAAGAACTTAAGAAGTTAAGGATGTGTGTCTAAGATGCTAGATCTCGGGCACACATTGTTTGGAATCTTGCATGTAGGGTACTTAATGACTTAGCTTTTGTTGCTAGATATCCCTGTCTCCCCAAAGGGCAGGCCTTTGACGTCGGGTAGGAATCTTTGTCTAATAGGCTATGAAAAATTGACCAAAGGAGTCTACGAATTGAACCCCCACTTGAACCAATAGGAAGTAATTAGAAAACATAGACATAACATGATAGGATGAATAATTAGGTTAGTACACTTTTTCCTTCTGCATTCAAATCTATTTAATTTCCACATTTCATTTTAAAACGCACAGTTTTTTTTTGAATATATATAAATTTGTAAACTATATACATTAACAAAACTAGCGGAAGCGTATTTTACATCATACGGGCTTATTCCAAACGTCCCGTTAAAATACTAAACTTTGCAATATACATAACAATGACTATTTAAACTTGGTGAAGAAACCGGTTCTTGATTTAGAGGCATTTCAAACTGATAACAAATGATGGAAATGAGAAGCTCGTTACCTAACCCGCGAGCTATATCATTTTAACCCATTACACCCCATTTAGCAAGTACATGGTCTCATCTTGCATACCTACAAAATTATAAACTGAGAATGGTATGTCTATAAGACTTAGTGAGATAACGGAATTGTATTAAATCATAAACTGAACATAAGCATGATGTTGAATAAGTATATATAGTACTATTCTGACTACATGAATCATAATATTAACTAACTGCATAAGCAATGCACTGACTGATTAAATACATGATATACCATATTACTGACCGAGTACATAAGTATACTGACTGCATAATTAAGCACATACTTAGTGCATAACTGACTGAGTACATAAGCACATAGTGAGTGTGTAAGGCACATACTGACTGAGTGCATAAGCACATACTGACTGAGTGCATAAGCACATACTGACTGAGTACTTATAGTACTATATTGGCTGAGTACATAAGCACATACTGACTGAGTACTTATAGTACTATACTGGCTGAGTACATAAGCACATACTGATTGAGTACTTATAGTACTATACTGGCTAAATACATATTTGACGAGCCATATAAGCATGTTAATCATCCATATAGGATGTCTGAGTTTCGATTTTGGAACATTCACTATTCTAAGGCTCGATTCTCCACTAAGGAGGTCTAAGTTCCAACTTTGACTAGAACACATGTGTGATCACATAACTGACTACATAATGATAGTACTAAATACATTGAGTAATTCATAAAATACCATTCTGACTAATTAAGTGCATAAAGCACTTGGCGTGCCTTAAAACCTGCATAAGCATATACCTAATAAAATCTGACATGCATATATAAACGCATTGCATGCTAGAAGTGCATAAAGCATTTTTCACATATAACCAAACACATATAAAATTCATATATAATTTAAGGTTGATCTAAATACTTAGGCTTAACTACAACATGATACTAAGCTAAGATGGAGCTGAGACTAAGCTGAATATAGAAACTCGAGCAATAATATGGTTACGAGGTCAAATTAAGACATGATACTAAAATTAAATTAATTACTAAAATTTTACTATAACATAAACCAAGGCCGAGCTATAACTTGATACTATAGTTGAACTATAATATAAATTTGAACTACTATAAACATAATGCTGAGACCGCTATGACATATAACTAAGTTTTTGCTATAAATAATACTGAGGTTGAGCCACAACATACTACTGAGTAGACCAATCAGGTCTACTTAATACTAAATATGGCCAAATAGGTCAACATGATAATTAATATGACCAAACGGGTCAAATTGATGCTTAATACGACCAAACGGGTCAACTTGATGCTTAATATGACCAAACGGGTCAACTTGGGTCAACTTGATGCTTACTATGACCAACGGGTCAACTTGATACTTAATATGATCAAACGGGTCAACTTGATACTTAATATGACCAAACGGGTCAACTGGGATCAACTTGATGCTTAATATGACCAAACGGGTCAACTTAGGTCAACTTGATGCTTAATATGACCAACGGGTCAACTTGATACTTAATATGACCAAACGGGTCAACTGGGGTCAACTTAATGCTTAATAAGAACAATAGTTGTTTATTAGTTTAATTAATCAATCAATCAAAAATCCCTTTAAATCATGACATTAGACTTAAGTTAGAATCTTTCTCATAGCTCTTTGGACGACCTCGGTTTTACCGAATACTACACTACACACGACCGGGTACATTGCCCGTGAGTGCATAAGGTGGACCATAGGTAGACGAGACAATTATAAATATTAAAACCGGTCGAAATCCTGCATCAAGTTTTTGGCGCCGCTGCCGGGGAGCTATTTAGGATCTTAATTTAAGTTTTTCTTTTATAGTTTTATTTTCTTTTATTTTTGTTTTTAGTTTTCTTTTTCCTTTCATTTCTGTTTTTTGTTTGTTTTTGATATTTCAGGATATGGGAAATTTAGACTTTGACATGCTCACTATGGAGGAATACATGGCTTTGACTCAAGGTAACCAAAGACCGGACGTGGCAAGTCCCAAAATTAGTAAAAATATCAGCTTTGAGATCAGTAGCCAGTTTATGAGGGAGCTCAAACATAAGCTTTTCACGGGAACTGACGTTGAAGACGCCCACCTGCATGTGCGAAGAGTATTAGAGATCGCAGATCTTTTCCACCCTCCAGGAGTCACTCAAGATGCATTAATGCTTAGAGTGTTTCCAATCACACTCACAGGTGCAGCCAGAAGATGGATGTACAGGCTTCTTGCTGGGTCGATCAATACATGGAATCTTCTGGAGAAAGCATTTATTTGGAGATATTGTCCTCCTTCAAAGATTGACAAGAAAATGGAAGAAATAAGGAGTTTCAAACAGAAGGTGTATGAAATGCTAGATGAAGCTTGGGAAAGATATAATGACCTTCTTTATAGATGCCCAACACATGATATCAGCAACCATCATATGGTCCTTATTTTCTACAATGGTTTAAACATCCCATCCCGCTAAATGCTCGACTCTCAAGGACCTATCCCTATGATGCCACCAGCATAAGCCCTTAGATCAATTCAAAAGATGGCTGACCATTCTCGAAATTGGTATGATGGAGTAACCACTTGGGTGAAAAATAGAAATGGCTTGGATGACATTGGTGACATCACCAAGAAACTTGATAGACTTGGATGTGATATAAAGATGGTTAACAAGAACATTCATTCTATACAAGTAGGTGAAGGGATGCATAATACACAAAAGTGTCCTCTCCATGATGATAGGAAGGCCGCTGAGGATGTTGAGTATGCAGAATCCTTGGAGGCAATATTCAACAAATACTATGAAGAATCCAAGAGGATGCATGACTCGAATGACGAATGGATTAGAAAATTCAAGGAGGGCACGAACTTGAATTTAAAGAAGCTCGACGCTGAGAGGAAAAGTTTAAAGGCTAAGCTAGAAGAATTAAACCAAAAGGTCCTGGAAAGTAAAAAGAATGCGGTTGGAACTATCAAAGCAACAGTGGGAAAGATGAAAGAAGTCAACCAGGAGCCGGTTCCTTGTAATTGACCTAATGTCAGACCATATGTACCACCTATCCCATTTCTAGGACGTTTGATGGTTATGAGAAAAAAAGAAACAAGCAAAGATCAATTGAAGAAGATGGAAGCAAGGAGCTTATAGGATGATGAAGCAATTCCACAAGCTAATGTGGAGTCAACTGCAACACAGAATGGTAACACCTCTAACTCTTCTTTCATTCCTATTAACGATCTTTCTAGTTTTCCCATACATGTTACAGAAATGGTGGATGACATAGAGCAGCCATTAACCTTATAAACCATGCTTATCGCACCACCCGATGATGGTTATGTTGCTTCGGCTACTGAACCAATTTTGGTTGAGCTTGAGAAGGAGTTAGGAGGCAAAGTAATATACACTACCGTTAAAAACAAGGAGGCAAATGAGGAATGGAAGCCAATCATTCAACCACAACACGGAGTGTTCAAATCATCAATTGCATCAGTCAGTCTGGGTAAAGTAAGTAGGGAAATGAAATTTCACTTAAGGTATAATTTTAATTTATCATTTACCTATCCTATAGAAAATTCACACCCTCGTGATGTTTATTGTTATTTTCACCTACACTTGATTTTAAGTGAGGGTATGAACACCCTTTTACTTAGTAAATAAGGGTGGAGTCAAGCTCGTGACTCGAACAACAAGCGCTTCGTGGGAGGCACCCCATGCATATCTTTTTATTTTTGTTTTATTTTAATTTTATAGTATTTTATGCTTGGTATGTTTGTGCATCATTTTTACAGGTTTCCATAGTTAAGAAATGCAGGAGAAGTGCTAGTATTTAAGAGGTCGAAAAATTCTGGAATTTGCTCCAGAAGGTATTACGGCGTAACTCTAGTTATAGGTTACGCCGTAATCTGTTCTTAGTACGAGCTCATTGTCAGGTCACATTACTTACGGCGTAACTTAGTCTCTAAGTAACGCGGTAACTTCTTCCTGTAGCAAACCATTTTCAAAAAATTTTACCAAGTTTATATATTTTTAGTAGTCAATGAACTTTGTGGGTGTGTTTCCTGTAAACCCTCACGAGACTTCACTCATCCACGCGGGACACCGAGTGGTTTAAAAGGCTTGTTGCATTCGCTAAATGCAACCGTGATTCCTTCGAAAGTGAGTTAGTATTTTCATTTTCTTTTTATACTTGTTGTTTTTATAGTATGATGCATTTGGTTGTCTTAAGTAAATTCAGGTAATTAAAGTTTGCTCATGGATCTCAAGGCGAGACACGTTTGCACGTGTATCTTCGATCATTCCAAACAAATCCAGAGGAGTTTTTTTGTTCCATCTCTAACCCATCTTATTTTACTCATTATGCTTAGTGTGACCCAAGTGGGGGGAAGGGATTAGAAATAAACACCTGCTTGATTTTACTTGCCTTTATTTTTCTAGTCTTTAGTGAAAAATGTTTCATCATTAAAATTTTGACATGTTTTTCATTACTTAACTGGATTAATGTTAACTGAGCACACCTACCCTATTTTTACATTGTATGAGGATAAGCCTTTTCGTTTCCCCCTTATACATAATACCATAAAAATGAGTGTGCCGATGGCTGTAGTAGAATTTAGAACTTGGCCTTGCATATATTTTCGAGACCATTATCATGAGCCTTACACTAAGGTAACTTTGTATAATCGGTGCAGCTAGGATATACGGCAATTTTTAAGATTAAATCCAAATAGCCCATCATTTATGTTATGTTTGTGTATATTAACTTTTCACATCGATCAGTCAATCATCTTGTTAAACCTTTTTGTTGCACTCATCATTAGTATAAGATACCCCTAGTAAACCCGTCTAAGCCATTCCTTTCATTTTGTTCACCCAATATATGTTTATTTCGTTACATCTATCGCCTAGCCTACCTTGTAGTTTCCTTATGTCCATGGTCCGAGCGCTGTTAGTTAATTTTGGTTCCACTGGTGGAAGTCGCAGGTTTTGAATAAAGGGTTTTGGAAGAAAATCGGGTTCAGATGATAGTTGATCTCAAGTGGGGGTGCTTTATATGTTTGTATTGTTTTTATTTTTATATACCTTGTCTTGCAAAAAAAAAATGAAAAGAAAAGTGAAAAAAAATGCAAGCAAGAGTTTGTATATTAGTTTGTTTATATCTGATCATAATATAAATCAACTTATGTGTCGTATTGTGGTAAGTACTCCCTCCTTGCGTTGTTTAACCCATGCATTTCTATATCTCCTTTCTATTTAAATTTAAATTGTGTACAATGAGGGCATTGTACATCTCAAATGGGGGGAAGGGAGATAGAAATGACTGATTATATTGTTTTTTTGTCAAAATATGTGCTAAAATTACTCAAATTTTAATTTTTTTATAGCACGTATTTTATTTTTCACTGATGATAAAAGCCGAGTTAATGCATCTAATTTGCCTAATGTATGGAGCTTATGAGTCACTAGGCTATATTTTATATGCATTGACTCGTGTATTGAAGACCCCTTGACTCTTGACCCTCAGTTTTTGCTATGGGATTGAATGCCACTAGTGGTGGGGCGATTATGGACTTAGAAAATTATTTGTTTCGTGTCTTTTTATTTACACCCATTAAATGTTTTCCCATGTCTTATCCTACCCTTGGTCGTGAATCGAGCTTAGGTGAGGAAGCGAGCAATCATTGGTGTCTTGGCCATGGATTTGGTCATGTATCATTGGTTTTTTCCCCTTCGCCGTAGCTCGTTAGTAATGACAAAATAACCCCGTAAGCCTTTATGTTGTGTCAACCCATTTCTTTTAGAATAGTTGCATCTATGGACTCTAGTGGTAGAGATTATTATCTTTTCAAGCCTATGATAGAATACTCACCATGACTGAGCAGTGAGTGATCACCCCAAAATAAACACGTAGAATAATGAGAGAGAGTTTGATTTCTTTTCGTGAGGTGCTCGGTTTGGATATTTTTTAGCTTATGTGATTTTTAACCTCATATCTTCCAGGACTTCTTGGGAGATATCTTTTAGAAATGATTTAAAGGGTCTACTTGAGTGCAAGTAGAGTTCAAGTTGGGCGATATTTGATAACATCAAATTACCTAATATTTTACATATCAAATTCTCGTGTTTATTGCCTCATTTATATAAACATGGTACTTAATTCATTCATATTCTTTCATATTTTCATTTCAGGATAAATGAGGCGTCAGAGCATAAAAGACAAAAGAAAAGGCCTACATATGCAAAAATATATTCTGAAAACATGTTATGGCGTAAGTGGGCGATCGACTTACGCCGTAACTTATACTACGAAGGCCAAAGTATGATGGCAAGAAGGATACGGCGTAACCAAATCTTATGGTTACGCCGATTATAATTGTGAAGGTTACGGCGTAACGTGGTAAATTAGTTACGCCGTAGAGAGAAGTACGGAGCGATAAGAATATGCTTACGAAGAATTACACGTAACTGAATAAATTAATTATGCCGTAATTAATAACTTGGGTGCGAAGGAGTTGAAGTCCAGGGGCTAAATGAAGTCAAATGATATTAAAGTATAATTATTACGAGGAACAAAAGTGAAAATAACAAGTACGATGGGGGAATAAAGCTGGGCGAATCATATGAAAAATTAATTATCACAAGGACTTGTTATAATAATAACAAGAACGATCAGGGACTAAGGTGACAATATAAATAAAGTTTCTTATGTCACAAGGACCAAGTATAAAAATATCAAGAATGATGAGGGGCTGAAACCAGACATATCTTATAAGTATTATACTTATAAAGGCATATGGACTTGATATGAAACCATGCGCTACTTCAGGGGTCAAAAACGGACAAGACAATTAAGTTTCAAATAATGGAAGGATAATAAAAAGTACGAGAACGCTTTTTTACGCCGTAATTAAAACCTTAGTTACGCCGTAACTGAATCGAAAGTTACGGCGTAACTTTTCAAGATTTGATTTTATTTATTAAAATAAGTTACGGCGTAACTAACACTTAAGGTTACGCCGTAATCTTGCTGGGGCCTAAAAATACAGCCTTAAATATGTATTTTGAAGTATCTCTCTTCACCCCTCTCCTATGGGTCGATTAGGGCACCACTCCAGGGCAAAATTTCCAGCAGTTCCAAGCCATTTTCAAGGAAGAATTCACTTGCAATCATCATCATTATTAGCTCTACATCAAGTAATTTGTATCAAACAATATGTTCAATTCAATTCATGTTTTATTCATTTTGTTGGTATAATTTACTGTATGTTTGGCTAAGCACCTTTGGTGCTAGTCTAGTTATGATTCTTTAATTGTGTTGTTTATGTTTTCGTACTTCTATTATTGTTTGTAGTGTATGCACGCATAGTTCGTTGGTAGTCACCCTAGCTTCGGTAGTTTTGAGTTGCGGTCGTATTTACTTGCTTAGAAGAATTGACCAAAGGACCCTATGGAAGTAGGTTGAGAGGGTTGGTAAGAATTGACCAAGGGACTATCAATCCCTCTTGTGTGAATTGACCAAAGGATCACCGTTCGAAAGGAGGAAATTGTGTGTCTAAGATGCTAGCGACCGAGCACACATTTTTCGAATCTTGCATGTAGGGTACTTAATGACTTAGCTTAGGTTGCTAGAGAACCCCGTCTCCCCAAAGGGTAGACATTTGACGTCGGGTAGGAACCTTTGTCTAATAGTCTATGACGAATTGACCAAAGGAGTCTAGCGAATTGAACCCCCACTTGAAGCAATAGGAAGTAATTAGAAACCATAGAAATAACATGATAGGATGAATAATTAGGTTAGCACACTTTCACCTTCTGCATTCAAATATATTTAATTTTCGCATTTCATTTCTGTTTATTAGTTTAAATAATCAATCAATAAAAAATCCCTTTAAATTGTGACATTAGACTTAAGTTAGAATCCTTTTTCATAGCTCTTGGGACGACCTAGGCTTTACCGAATACTACACTACAAACGATCGGGTACACTGCCCGTAAATGCATAAAGTAAACCATAGATAAACGAGACAATTATAAATATTAAAACATGATCAGAAATCCTGCATCAAACTTCTATTATAATATGACTGTCATATAAAATACTACTAACATCTAATCAACTAATACCATTGCTATATTTTAAAACTAAATCAGAAACTATGAACAAACATAATAACGTAACTAAACTACTACTAGTATCACACTACCAATCTGTTACTCACCTCGAGATTGGTTTAAGCATTCTTCTTACTTTTCAATAGCTTACATGATTGCCTAAACACAAAATAACCATTCTAAAACTATAAGAATTCACTATATCATCAAATAAGCATAAACTTTTTTTCTTGACTTTGAACTTGGAACTACTAACAACAATCTTTAACTAGTCATTTACTATAATCTTTCCACTATTCTCAATAATTATATATCACAAATTTCACTAATTCATTACAACTATACTATGTTTTCTACTAAATTTTCCTTTCTTGAATATATGATATAATCATCTATAAGCATCACTAATAAAATTTAACAAATCTAAAACACTGTACTATCAATAATTTATAATACCCTTAAAAAATATTATACTTGTCCAAAAATACTCTTATGGGCATCAAACAAAAATGTTTATTTATATGGTACTGAACTTTCAATTTTATACTTTTAAATGTACTAAACTTTCAATTTCAGAATTTTGAAGGACTTTTATAACATTTTTGCTCTTAGATTTTACAGGGCAAAAATGTCACAAAGCATCTCAAAAAGTACGAAATTGAAAGTTCAGTACCCGTATAAGCAAAAAAAATTGTTCGATACCCAAAAAATATTTTTAGACCGTATGATACTTTTCAAAGTTATTATCCAATTTAAATATGAACTCCAATAATTCCCTAAATCATTATACGCTTAAACCATCTTTAAACAACATCCATAATTCATGAAATTAACCTAAAACACATGATAATCCTATTCCCATTAAAATCCTAACTCGAAATTATGACTGGGAAAATCACCTAAAACATCTTGAAGCTTCATGGTCATTCATGGTATCATCAACCCTTAGTTTCCTTGCTAGAACTTGATAAAACTTTGATATGAACTGAAGGATTCTTGCAAGTGAATGATTTAGGATAAACTCATCTTTTGTTATAAGGCATCATGGGAAATATTGTAATTTTACACAAATCCACACTTTTGCTCTGTTAGTCCTTATCGTTACATTCATTACGTTGGAAGTCCTTTTTTCATTAACTATTTGCACTACTGGTCCTTAATTGATTCGAACTTCACTAAAATGTTATTCTAATATTCTATACTTAATATTATAATTATATCTATATACTAAAAGGCATTCCTTGGGTGGGCCAAAGCACATGTCTTATATGGTAATTAGCACCCAAATCTCACATTCTATTGGTTGGTTTATTGTCATTAGAAGCATTCTTTATGCATGGCAGCCTGTGATTGGTTCCCAAAGTTGCTGTTAGCAACTCGAATGAACAGTGTGTCGGTTTCCTCCTTCCTTCCTTCATCAAAAAAGCCTACCAGAAAATTCCAGATCCACTCGCCTCTTCTATAACCCACTTTTAATACCAAAAAACACACACTGATTTACACACCACTTCCTTTTTCATCAAAAAGCCACACACTCAGTTCATCATCAAAACCCCCCAAACATACGCACGACAACACAGATCCAACCACCCGTGAATCAAGTGAACCTTTGAACGCCGAAATAAGCAGCGGATCATTGACAACATCGCATCAAACGGAAAAAATAGAATCAGGAGCAGGTACAAATATTCATATCTTTTTAATTTTTTTATTGTTTTCTTTAGAATAATGAATTAAGAGTGGTTTACTAAAAGGCATTCCTTGGGTGGGCCAAAGCACATGTCTTATATGGTAATTAGCACCCAAATCTCACATTCTATTGGTTGGTTTATTGTCATTAGAAGCATTCTTTATGCATGGCAGCCTGTGATTGGGTCCCAAAGTTGCTGTTAGCAACTCGAATGAACAGTGTGCCGGTTTCCTCCTTCCTTCCTTCATAAAAAAAGCCTACCAGAAAATTCCAGATCCACTCGCCTCTTCTATAACCCACTTTTAATACCAAAACACACACCGACGACACACCACTTCCTTTTTCATCAAAAGCCACACACTCGCTTCATCATCAAACCCCCAAACATACGCACGACAACACAAATCCAACCACCCGTGAATCAAGTGAACCTTTGAACGCCGGAATAAGCAATGGATCATTGACAACATCGCATCAAACGGAAAAAATAGAATCAGGGAGTGTACAAATATTCATATCTTTTTAATTTTTTTATTGTTTTCTTTAGAATAATGAATTAAGAGTGGTTTTTATTATGCGGCGGTAAGATGGATTAAGGTGTCTATTCCTTTTATACCTTAACAGTGGTTTGGGGGCGAAGCCGACCAGAAGATTTTGGTACCACTTATAAAAAATTCTGAGGTGATAACCATCAGTTCTTCAACTGCATTCTTTTTGGTGGGTTTCTACTTTTCAATTGTTTACCTGTCTGAGATTTACTGTTGCTTACATGATTGCTATATGAGGAATGAATATCATCATTCTCATATAAGGAAACAATAAACCCACGCTTGGAATAATATCATCATTATGTTAATGACGATGTCCTTGATTTTAGAATGATTTTAGTGCTTTTAAATTATTGAAATTAGTTGTGAAGATGGTGCAATGTTTGTGTACTTTTATGGGTTTATTGCCTCGCTTGACTTGAACATGATTATGTTTTCTTTTCGTTTCCTAGATGTAGATGATGATGTCGTTGTTTGTAAGAGTCGTTGTAACGAGTCTTGGCCTTTTAGATTGAAGAAGCGAGATTGTCTCGGTCTTGGCAATGCAACTTATTATGGTTGCGACCATGGGGATGTATCATCTTTATGCTTTTTTGGCCAAAAAATAGTCATGTGCTAAGTACCATATTTATTTTTATGAGATGTTAGTGATGGTGATAACAATTGTAGTAGGCTGTGATGATTCTTAGTGAATTCGACAAAGCTGAGATTCTCTTCATCTTGACATGGCAACTTATTATGGTTGCAGCCATGGTAGGCGTATAGATTTATGTTTATTAAGATTTCTTATATTTTTTTATGTACGCATTCCATTGCATACAAGTGTCTCTTCTTTTTGCAATTTAAGAGAAAAGCACATGTCTTATATGGTAATTAGCACCCAAATCTCACATTCTATTGGTTGGTTTATTGTCATTAGAAGCATTCTTTATGCATGGCAGCCTGTGATTGGTTCCCAAAGTTGCTGTTAGCAACTCGAATGAACAGTGTGTCGGTTTCCTCCTTCCTTCCTTCATAAAAAAAGCCTACCAGAAAATTCCAGATCCACTCGCCTCTTCTATAACCCACTTTTAATACCAAAAAACACACACTGATTTACACACCACTTCCTTTTTCATCAAAAAGCCACACACTCAGTTCATCATCAAAACCCCCCAAACATACGCGACGACAACACGATCCAACCACCGTGAATCAAGTGAACCTTTGAACGCCGGAATAAGCAGCGGATCATTGACAACATCGCATCAAACGGAAAAAATAGAATCAGGAGCAGGTACAAATATTCATATCTTTTTAATTTTTTTATTGTTTTCTTTAGAATAATGAATTAAGAGTGGTTTTTATTATGCGGCGGTAAGATGGATTAAGGTGTCTATTCCTTTTATACCTTAACAGTGGTTTGGGGGCGAAGCCGACCAGAAGATTTGGGTACCACTTATAAAAAAGTCTGAGGTGATAACCATCAGTTCTTCAACTGCATTCTTTTTGGTGGGTTTCTACTTTTCAGTTGTTTACCTGTCTGAGATTTACTGTTGCTTACATGATTGCTATATGAGGAATGAATATCATCATTCTCATATAAGGAAACAATAAACCCACGCTTGGAATAATATCATCATTATGTTAATGACGATGTCCTTGATTTTAGAATGATTTTAGTGCTTTTAAATTATTGAAATTAGTTGTGAAGATGGTGCAATGTTTGTGTACTTTTATGGGTTTATTGCCTCGCTTGACTTGAACATGATTATGTTTTCTTTTCGTTTCCTAGATGTAGATGATGATGTCGTTGTTTGTAAGAGGCTGTTGTAACGAGTCTTGGCCTTTTAGATTGAAGCTGAGATTGTCTCAGTCTTGGCAATGCAACTTATTATGGTTGCAGCCATGGGGGATGTATCATCTTTGTACGTTTTTTTGTCCAAAAAATAGTCATGTGCTAAGTACCATATTTATTTTTATGAGATGTTAGTGATGGTGATAACAATTGTAGTAGGCTGTGATGATTCTTAGTGAATTCGATAAAGCTGAGATTCTCTTCATCTTGACATGGCAACTTATTATGGTTGCAGCCATGGCAGGCGTATAGATTTATGTTTATTAAGATTTCTTATATTTTTTATGTACGCATTCCATTGCATACAAGTGTCTCTTCTTTTGCAATTTAAGAGTACTACCACCGAACATGATGTATTAATGCCAATTGTAAAAGTTATATGGTTGATCACAAGATGATTAAGAGAAGTAGGCACACATATGGTGGTGCGACTTTTGAGTTTTATTCTTCTTTCAAACAATTTCTTCGGATGCTTAATCTATCCATGTATTGATTGTTGTGTTATACTTTTCCGTGTTGGTTGAGACAGATTCAATTTCAAGATTTTAAATCAATTTGTAAGTGTATCAACCTTAATTACATTATCTTTGACATTTTCATATTTTTCGGTTGTTGGAGGATTACGATTTTTGCAATCGTATGATTTTGTCGAAATTAGCAAGTGATTTAAATGTTTGATGTTGTCCGCGCTCAAGAACATGTTCGAAAGGACAAGAGGCTGTGGAAAGGTGGGAACAGTTCTCGCAAGAGTATTGGTTTGGGCTTCAATACTCCAGAAACACTATTGAAGGTATGCTTTATTTACTTATCGATATATATTATATTTTTTGTTTGTGAAATCACATTTGTTATTATGGTGTGATTTATAATCATATTGTTTGGGAGTATTTGAATTAGCTTTATTTATGTGGCTTAGGGGTTGTTTATTATAAAAGATTGGTAAGCCTGTCAAGTCAAGCTTATGAGCTTTATAAAGGCATTAAGCTCAACTTGATAAGCTTATAATCCTACCGGGGTCACACATATACAAAATATTTAACACAATCATGACTGTTGTTCCGCGTGTGTGAGTGTGTGGCAATTCTATCTTATATATGGGATCTTCAAGAGGAGAATTCGTTACATTTATCTATTGGACATGTTATTGTCTAAATCGACTGTACAAACATAGGAATTTCTTTGGCAGGCTCCACTTAGTGTATCGCTTTTGGCTCAATACGAGAAGATACTTTAAAGGGAATGGCAATGTATTTCCCCGATTCACAAAAAATCCTATGATTTTGTTGTTTGCAGCTTATTCAAATGCTTCTTTACCTTCAAAGAATTTCCCATTTTTATTGATAAACCGGTTGCCAAGTGGTCCAATTGTTCTCTAAAAAGTTTTTATGGAATATATATTGAAACAAATGAATACCGCCCTCATTGGTTCACTTGTTAAAAAAACCGCTTCCTCACATTCAATCATTTTATGTAAAATAAAATTTGGATACATTTGAATACTCGTGATCATGAGTTTAGTTGTAAAATGATGACGATGTAATGTTTCTAGATGATTTGCCACAACCTCAGGTGAAAGATACAAGTGAGCAACACGACACGGGGCTAATGGAACATTTGATGAAAAAAAAAGGAATTTGAAGCTGCGAATGCATGGCTTGATAGTCTGAGTTTGGAAGATTTGCATAACTTGCTTTAGTCCCTTTACAGGTAGCATGACATTGTCACATTTGTTTAACTTTCATTTTTTGTAATTGTATTCTAACAATTTGTACATGTCTTACTGGTAAGATACTTTAATTTTGAGATGACTACACTTAAACCCGAATTCTGCAGATTGTGTCATACCTAATAGCAGCACTATGTGATTTTATTGCAGCATGCCATCCATTTTAAACAATTTTTTTACACGGCATTCCCGCAGCAGCGCGCGGGCACACCTGCTCGTCTATTACTAAAATATAAAATTTAGGGTGTTACATCGAGCATATCGTGAGTCTAAAACCCGAGAGTCACGTGGCAATTTATCCCCAAACGTGTGCCGCCACTTTGCTCATACTGGTTTGTGTAAATGGGAAATGGTTGTCATTTTGTGCATGACAATATACAACGAAGCAACACAATATCCCACCAAAACTCCCCCCGGTCCACGAATGCATCTCGATAGTCAACAGGTGACCATAGTAGGCTATCAGGTAGAGGTGCACAAAAACCGGTTTTTACTGGTTTTCGGTTTTTGGAAAACCGCTTTTTAAAAAACTGGTTTTTTCAAAAATCATTTTCGGTTTTCGGTTTCGGAATCGGTTTTTTTCGGTTTTAAAAGTTCGAAATCGATTTTTTTCGGTTTTAAATTTTCGGAATCGGTTTTTATCGGTTTTACCGGTTCAGTTTTTTTCGGTTTTATGTTCGGATCCATTTTTTTATCGGTATTTTACCGGTTCGGTTTTTTTCCGGAATTTAAAACATTTAATACTAATACATTTCGAATACAATCATAACTTTTATTTAAACAATACAATTATACAACTAAAACTATAAAATACTAATACATTTCGAATACAATCATAACTTTTATTTAAACAATACAATTATAGAACTAAAAATAAATAAATACTAATACATTTCGAGCTTCGCATGGCCATCACCCAAAACATATTAGTATACTCAAGTATATCGAGCTTCGCATTGCCATCACCGTGTATACTCAAGAAATTAAATCATCCAAAATTCTTCTACATCTAACTCTTCAACATCAAATGGTTCAAATTCACCTTCATCTAATTCGGTAGCCGGAGGTGATATCCCCATTTCATCTTCTTCTTGTGCTATAGTTTCTTCAACTTCTTCAATCGAACCTTCCAACGATGTTTCATGTTGTACCCTATCTACTCCGTCCATATAATCTTTCAAACATACACATACTTTCACGGATTCGGGGCTAAGTTTTGTCTTTTTTTCCGATATAATTCTACCACTATGAGAAAAGGCCGATTCGAAAGCTACCGTCGAAGCATGGACCGCTAATAAGTCACGAGCCATAGCGGCTAAAATTGGAAATTGGATTTCCCTTTCTTTCCACCAAGCCAAAATGTCAAAGTTTGCAAACTCATCGGGACTTAAAGTTGTTAAAAAGTTTGTAGCCATATATTGTCCCAACTCGCTTGTCGGGGCCGATGATCGTTGACGCTTTGTAGCGTCTTCACGTAAAGTATTATAAAGGTTTATGTTAATGCCCCTTGTCATTCAAGACGAACCGGCCCGCATTGAGTCGAGAATTGGGTTTGGTTGTTGACCATATTTTGTTGCATAAATTTCAAACAATTTTTTAAAATAATCATTAAATTTAAAAACTTGAGATTCCATATAGTTGGGATCTTCACCGTCCAACCCAAAAGATAATTCTAAATTTTCCATTATTCTTCTTATTAAAAGTTCTACGCCTCCAACATTTAAACATGGATTAAGTGCGGCGGAACAATTATAAACCAAAGGTAAACTAGCAAAATATTTTATAAATCTCTTTTTTTTAACTTTAACCATTTTTCTAAACATTTGAGTAGGTGAGTCTTTTAATTCGTCTAATTTTTCCGTCATAGCATAAATTTGATTTAAAACTAATGGGCTAGTTGGGTAATAAACACCCGATACTATAATTGTTGCCTCTTTAAAAACTTGTAAAAAAATAGTTAAAACATTTAGTCGATCCCAATCTTGGTCATCTATCGAGGTGGAACGGTTTTTTTCAACAAGCAATTCATTAAAAGCATGTAAAGTAGTACGTTGTCGTAATATATTTTCAAACATAATGCAAGTAGAATTCCACCTAGTATGTGTATCAAATTTCGGTCCTAGGAATGGTTCACCACATTGTTTACGAAAACGTTTATAGTTCATTTGTCGTTCATTACTCGAGCGATATATATTTGTTAACATACCCCTAAATGTCAAACGTAATCTCTCACATATTTTTAATGCCGCTTGAACGGATAAATTTATAACATGAGCAACACAACGGGAATGAAAAAGCACCATCTAAAATGGGTTTTATACGTAATTTTAACAATTCCATAGCTCTAGTATTATTAGATGCATTATCTAGTGAAATCTTAAAACTTTATCATCTAAATTATATTCAATTAAAGTGTCATGTAAAATTTTCTTAAATTAGATCCCGTATGAGGATAACCAAATAGTTTAAAAGCAATTGTCCGTTTCATTAATAACCAAGATTCGGGATTAAACCAATGAGTCGTAACGGCGAGATAAGAATTTGTCGAACCATGTGGTGCGGTCCAAACATCCGTAGTTATAGAAACACCATATTTATAATCACGAAAACCATCAATAATATCTTTTTAGCCGCTTCCCATAATTTAAAAGCATCACTTCTAAGTTTAGTACGACTTACTTGTTTATACCGCGAGTGTAGCCTCTTTTTGATGATGGTCGTAAGCTTGGCGTTGTCGAAGAGGTTGAATGGATAAGTATGTTGAATGACCCACCCCGCAAAATCTCTTTGAAGCGCATCGTTATCATATACACAAATTTGACCATCCTCACCAATACTACCGTCGGCATTTTGAGGTACCGCGGTACATTTGGCTATATGACCCTTTAGTGTAGTGTTAGCCCCGGAAGCATAAAAGCTCAAACATTTTTTGCAACGGGCCTTTTCCGTCCCATCCTTCATAATACACAAATCCATATGATTAAAAACCTCGGGATTTCGTGAAGTTGGTTTAACATGAGCAACATCATCTTGTGTGTAATGTTTTCGTGATCGGGAAGATCCAACGGAGGGAGGATTAGTGGGAGCTTGTTGTGATTGTGTGTTTTCCATTATAAAGAAATTAGAGATTTAGAGAGATTAAAGAGAGATTTGATGTGTTTTAAGCCTTAACCCAATACACATATTTATACTACAAGTTCTAGCTTCAAAAAATCAAAAAAAATACAAAAAAAAAAAACGGTAAGAAACATAGCCCAACTTGTGCTGCTCTGATGCGTTCAATGCGTCGTTTCAAAGGTGCCGGTTTTGATTCGGTCGATTTTGACCGGTTTTCACCGTATTGAATTCCAACGGCTATTTTGACTTATACCGACCGGTTTAAAGCGGTTTAACGGTTTTAGCGGTTTCGACCAAAAACCGGTTTTGAAAAAACCGGTTTACCAGTTCGAAACGGTAAAACCGGTCGGCTAGAAAAGCGAAACCGGTACAACCGGTTCGGTTTTAGAAAACCGGTTCCGATTTAGTAAAAACCGGTTTTTTTGAAAACCGGTTCCGGTTTTGTGGTTCGGTTTTTTTGAAAACTGGTTTATATTTGCACCTCTACTATCAGGTATGTCTTCTAATTTGCTAGTAATGGGACAGACAACTTCATTAATTGGTACACGCCCAACAACATATGATAGCCCAATATGGGCCCCCGAACAATATTCAGCGGCCCCAATGTTTGTTGTAGGCCTAACATGCCCATTTAACAGGTACAACCCATCATGCTGATGCAGGTTTTCTGACAAGGTTTTAATATTTATAAAGTCTCGTTTACTTATGGTCCACCTTATGCACTCACGGGCAGTGTACCCGGTCATGTGTAGTGTAGTAATCGGTAAAACCGAGGTCATCCCAAGAGCTATGTGAGCGGATCCTAATTAAGTATAGGTGTCACTTGTTTTAATTGTTTTTAGGATTGAAATGATTATTAACTAATAAAACAAGAAATAAAATGCGAAAAGTAAATAGAGGTTGTGATCAAGAGAGGTAAAGTGTTCTAACCTAGTTACTCATCCTATCATGTTATGTTCACGTCTAACTACTTCCAATTGATTCAAGTGGGGTTTTAAGTCGCTAGGACAGCATTTTGTCAGTTCGTCCTAACCTATCAGCAAAGGCTTCCACCGGAGATCAAGCTACTACCCTTGAAAGTCCAAATGTTTTTAGTCCCCTAAGCCAAGTCATTAAGTACCTCTATATGCAAGATTCGTAACAATGAGTGCACGGGCGCTAGCATCATAGAAACTCATCCCTAACTTCTTAAGTTCATCCAAACGGTAGGTGATCATTCGGTTAGTTCGCACAAGCGAAGAAGGGTCTTCAGTTGGTCAATTCTTATCCTTCCCACTCAGTCTACCTACTTAGGGTCAGTTGGTCAATTCTCCTAAGCAACTAGACACTACCACCATTCAAAAATACCGAAACTAGGGTAGCTACCAATGAACTATGCATGTATATACTAGAAACAATTATACGGAAGCATGTAAACGTAAACAAAATAATTAAGGAATCATAACTAGGCTAGCACTAGTACCAAAGGTGCTTAGCCGATCATGTTAAACGAAACCAAAGATTCAATGTTTGACATAATGAAATACATGAATCGCAAGTAAAAGAGAAAATAATCGCTAAAGCTTATCGTTAGGGAGTGATTTCTCCCTTGGATATGGCTCCGTATGCTCATCAAGATCTGCCTTTGGACCCCTCTTCACGTTCTCTACTTTTTGGTGTGGAGTGAATGATGTGAAATGCAGAAATTAGGGCTTATATTTATAGGCATGATCTAGTTACGGCGTAACTTGAGTTGAGAGTTACGCCATAACCTCTATAATTCCATAATAATTCTCTCGTAAAGCTGTTTACGGCGTAACACATGGAATGGGTTACACCGTATCTTCGGTACAGGTTACATTTGTATTGATTACGCCGTAATCATTCAAAGGAGTTACGGCGTATCTGATGGTGGCGTGGAACATCCTTTGACCTGGTTGGTTACGGCATAATCCTTAGTTGAGAGTTACGCCGTAATTAGCTGCTGAGTTGGTCTTCTGAGTCACGCGCTAGCTACGGCGTAATGTGAGAGTGGAGTTACGCCGTAGCTTCTTCACAGTGGGCATACTATCATAAATCTCTTAAGAAAATCTCAAAATCCGCGTCTCATTAGCTCCAATGCTCGTAATTTACCTGAAAGTGAAATATAACGGAAAACAAGCGTAAATCTATATAAATGATATAAAATACGAGCATAATCAGGGGAAATTGACACTTAATATTCAAGACTATTTGATGTTATCAAATATCCCCCCACTTGAACTATACTTTCCCTCAAGTAGACCTTATTAGACAAATTCCTAAAAAGATATCTCCCATTACCTGGAAAATATAAGTTTAAAAATCCTTTATGCTAGAATAAATCAAAGCCGAACACCTCATGAAATGGGAACAAAACACTCAAATTCTCTCAACTAGTCTAAGTGTCAATTTCGGGGTGATCACTCAAAGCACAGTCATAGCATGTATTCTATCATAAGCTTGGCGGTTACACAAATCTCCACCACTATAGTTAAGGACTAAACAATTCTTGAAGGCAATATGGGTAGACACGACATGTGTTTAGGGTGAATTGTCATTACTAACATGTCACGGCAAAGTGAACAAAATCAATAATACATGACCAAATCCATGGCCAAGATACCAAAGGTTGCTCGCTTCATCACCTAGACATGCTTCATGACTAAAGGGTATGATAAGACATGGGATATAATTTGTGTAAAGTAAAAATAACAAGCAAATAATCTAAACCTATAACCAAGTCATCACCGCTACCGTTCATCCAAAGTTCAAGTTTCAAGGCTAAGAAACCGGATCATGATATACCAAGTAGATGTGCCATTAGCAGACGTCATGATGGGTACATTACCTGTTCTTCAACTATTGGCGCAATAATTACCAACTTCATTCTTCAAATGCGACTGAGGTGGCCTTCACTAAATCTTTGATGAGCTCCAATTATAGTGCTTATACATTGCAATTTACAATAAACAAATAACTACAACTATTTTTTTTTCTATTTTTTTACATCATAACTAAGCATAATATCTCCCCACTTGAGATGAACAATATGAGAATCTAGGGGGTCTTCAATGATCTTCAAATATATGTCTTTGAAGAAAGCGTGATTTATGAACCTCTCTACTTGAACCTTGAACTTAGGCAAACAATGACTTTCCGATCACAAATTAAGACTACACGGTAGGCTAAGGTGAATGGGTGTAACGAAACAATATATATTGAGTGAACAAAATGAAAGGAATGGCTCAGATGGGTGTATCTAGGGGTATCTTGCACTAAAGGTGAGTGCAACAAAAGGGTTTAACATGGGGGTCGAGAAGTCGAGGTGACTAATCGATAGACACACAAGGATAGGCTGTTTGGGTGATAATCCTATAATATTGCCTTCTTAAACTGAATATTCCAAATACATTAAGCGAACTCAACATACCTCGTATATGGTCTCGAAATGAGGCAAAGGACAAGTTTTAAAGTTTACACGCTACCGACATACTCATAATTTGGTGGATTTGGGTAAATAATTGGAAACAAATAAGGCTAATCTCACCATATAATATCAAGGGTTATAATGTGCTCGGCTAAGGTCTAATCTAGTTAGGTTAAGAAAAGCATGTCAAAATTTTTAAAAAGGCATAATTTTTCAAAATAAACTAGAAAAACGAGGGCAATAAAGTTCAAGAGATAATTCTACTCCCATCCTCCCACTTGAAATGTACAAAGTCCCTTTTATACTAAACGTTAAATAAAGGTGAAGAGAAAGTACAATTAGAGCGAGAACTTTCCTAAAATTCTCTCCAAAAAGAAAGAAGGCCCACGAAAAGAATCGTGCCTTCGCTTAAGTATCCACGAGCAAACTTCATTCCCTGAAATCACACTAACCAACAAACATAATTCTAAAAAGAAAAATAAAAATAAAAAGAAATCTAATTCACTTTCGTTGGAATCACGGCTGCATTTAGCGTATGCAACAAGCCTTTTAAACCACTTGTTGTCCCAAGGACGAATGTAGTCTCGTGAGGGCTTATAGGGAACATACCCACAAAGTTCATTTAAAAACTAATACAAGGTTATTGTGTTATTATAGAAAGAATTAAAACTGCATGATAGTTACGTCGTAACTCATTGACGGAGTTACGCCGTAATTATGGCAAAACCTGGCAGTCGCTATTGGAGGGTAGCTATGGCGTAACCATAGCATAGGATTACGCCGTAATTTGTAATGCTCTGGAGAGAATTTCTATTGGTGATGTGTTACGGCGTGATAATGGGGATGATTTACGCCGTAACTGATGGAGAGTCCTGGTCCCCGTTCAAGTTACTTATTAATTCTTCTCCGATTTCCTACAAAATTTGTTAAAATCACAAAACCCAACAAAAATAGAAATAAAAGAAATAAAAATGATAATTCGGGTTGTCTCTCGAAAGAGAACTTTTCTTTATTACCGAGTCTTTAAGTTAGACTCAAAGCCATGGGGTTTTATGGTGGCCTTCGAACTTGGCCAACTTCTTTCGTTACTTGGCGGCAATCATTCATCCATTCGGCAAAAACTCTTTTTTTTACTGTGTTGCCGACGCTGCATGTATCAAATTTTTGCAAAAGCCATTCGTTGAATGGTAGACACGACTTTCCTCATCGTTGTCTTCAATTATAGAATTATCATCATCAATGGTGGCACTCATTGTTGACCCTTTATCAGTGGTCTTTGTATCTAGAAAATGATATTCATTGTAATCGCGTTTTAGTTGTTTGATCAAACCTGTATTGACATTCGAGTCCCCAAATCTCACTTTGTACCAATCTTCAAAGGACAGATTCCCAAATTTTATGTCGTGTCTCTCAATCTCGTGAGGGCACGTCCAATCTTCTACCTTCATATCCCCATTACAATACTCGCGAAAAGGGTTACACGTGGCCATGCTTCCATAGATCCGTCATGTTCCGCCATTATAGGGATGCAGCAATGCTTGATAAGGTCTGGAGCTTCTTCGATGCCCCCAATTGGATCATTTGTTCCGTTCCTGTTTACAACTATCAACATCTTGCTTACAATTGTTAGTCCCTAGGTCATAGCATAAAGGTAGGTCAAGTAATGGGACATTGACTACGTCAACCTTTTTTGAAGATTCCAATCGAGGATTCAATTGTTCATTCATGTTAAAAGTAATTCGTTCCCCTTAAGTTCCTATAGAAATTTGTTTTTCAAAAAAATTTATATGAGCGCGACAAGTAGCTAGAAAAGGCCTTCCAACAATTAAGTTGTAATGCTCTCGTTTGCCCATGTCAATAACCACAAAATCAGTAGGACAAAGGAATTTGCCAATTTTTAGAAGAACATTATCAACAACCCCCAAGGTACAGGTTTAGAAGAATCAGCCATTTCAATTATCATTGTTGTTTCTTTTAAATTGGTAAGTTTTAAGGTATCAAACAATGAAATGGTAATAAGATTTACCCCAACCCTCAAATTAGCTAAAGCGGGAATTTTTAAGTTACCGATAGTGCACGACAACAAAAAACTTTCTTGATAGAGTTCCTTTTCAAGAAGTTGGCTTGGCAGGTTCTCGTCATCTTCATATTTGTCATCTTCTCTTAAGTAGTTAATCCTACAAAGGTCATTAGTGACAAAAGAGGTGCACTGTTCTTCCTTTGGTTTGTCTTGTGCAAATATGGCCTTGCACGCAACAGCTTCATCATTCCTGGTCTCGAGATTTTTAGCCAGCTACCCAATTTGGGTCTCGAGGTTTTTAATTGCGGCATCCTGATTCCGTAAGTTCATGTTAGTGTCTTCTTTCACCCTAACCATCCATTCTTTGAATCTGTCATTCTTTTTTGTAGGTTGCTCGATGTGTTTATGCATCAACTCTTCAAGACTCGGTTTAGGAGGGTTATTGTTGATTCTCGTATAATATCCTGGGGATCTTTCGCGGTATTTAGCCCCGTTACCATTATATCAGTTGAATGGTCTACTATTTCTAAATTTCACCTCTTTAATCCTCTTGACTTCTTCTTTAGACGGGCACTCCTTGTCAGGGTGAGTGCCATCGTATTCATTGCAACCAACTTATATAGAGTGCACATTAGGTTTTAGCTTTTTATATCGTACCGAGACTCTTGATTTTGTTATTTATAGCTGCAAGGCCTTCCGCACTCCCACTTACACTTCTATTGCTTCCTCCGTTATGCCACTTATGAGAGTGGTCAACCCTCTTTGAATAGTTTCTAAGGCCCTTGTGGGAGTCATTCCAGGTATTGGCCCCTGTGAATCGATCATTTGTCTCGAGGAGATGTTTAGACCTTTGTAGAAGACATTCAACTTCTGCTGGTTATTAAGGTCATGAGTAGGGCACTTGTACAGGAGTTCGTTGTATCTTTTCCAGGCTTGGTACATCGTTTCATCGCTCTCCTGCTTGAAATTACGGATTTCTTCGAGTTGCTTTGCTGTCCTAGATTGAGGACAGTACTTTTGAATGAAGTACTTTTTTAGGATGGGCCAAGTATTAACGGTCCCAGATGGTAATCTATCGACCCATCTTTTAGCAGCTCCAGTGAGTGAAATAGGGAACACACGTAACATGACATCATTGTTCGAGACTCTTGGAATTTTAAATAAGCTGAAAATGTATTCCACGTTATCCATGTGTTCGTAAGCATCATCGGTAATGCTTCTGGAGAAGGGATTTGCAAGAAGCTCCCTCATAAATTGCGGTTTGATTTTGAACTGAGCATCTTCGGCGATAGCCGGCCTAACGAGCCCGACCCTTGTTCATCCATAGTCAATGCCAAATATTCTTCAAGAGTGAGGTCATCAATGTTCACAACCTCCATAGTACCTGAAACTTAAAAGAAATCGTGAGAAAACAAGAAAATTCAATATAAAACAAAAGGAAAAGACTTAACGCAAATCCTATTATAACTACCAGGCAACGGCGCAAAAAACTTGATGCAGGTTTTCTGACCAGGTTTTAATATTTATAAAGTCTCATTTACCTATGGTCCACCTTATGCACTCACGGGCAGTGTACCAGGTCGTGTGTAGTCTAGTAATTGGTAAAACCGAGGTCGTCCCAAGAGCTATGTGAGCGGATCCTAATTAAGTCTAGGTTTCACTAGTCTTAAGTGTTATTAGGATTGAAATGATCATTAACTAATAAAACAAGAAATAAAATGCGAAAAGTAAATAGAGGTTGTGATCAAGAGAGGTAAAGTGTGCTAACCTAGTTGCTCATCCTATCATGTTATGTTCACGACTAACTACTTTCAATTGATTCAAGTGGGGTTTTAAGTTGCTAGGATAGCATTTGGTCAGTTCGTCCTAACCTATCAGCAAAGGCTTCCACCGGAGATCAAGCTACTACCCTTGAAAGTCCAGTTGTTTTTAGTCCCCTAAGGCAATTCATTAAGTACCTCTACATGCAAGATTCGTAACAATGAGTGTCCGGGCGCTAGCGTCTTAGACACTCATCCCTAACTTCTTAAGTTCATCCAAACGGCAGCTGATCATTTGGTTAGTTCGCACAAGCGAAGAAGGGTCGTCAGTTGGTCAATTCTTACCCTTCCCACTCAGTCTACCAACTTAGGGTCAGTTGGTCAATTCTCCTAAGCAACTAGACACTACCGCCATTCAAAACTACCGAAACTAGGGTAGCTACCAACGAACTATGCATGTATACACTAGAAATAATTATACGGAAGCATGTAAATGTAAACAAAACAATTAAGGAATCATAACTAGGCTATCACCAAAGGTGCTTAGCCGATCATATTAAACGAAACCAAAGATTCAATGTTTGACATAATGAAATACATGAATCGAAAGTAAAAGAGAAAATAATCGCTAAAGCTTATCGTTAGGGAGTGATTTCTCCTTGGAGATGGCTCCGTATGCTCCTCAAGATCTGCCTTTGGACCCCTCTTCACATTCTCTGCTTTTTGGTATGGAGTGAATGATGTGAAATGCAGAAATTATGGCTTGTATTTATAGGCACGATCTAGTTATGGTGTAACTTGAGTTGAGAGTTACGTCATAACCTTTATAATTCCATAATAATACTCGCGTAAAGCTGGTTACGGCGTAAGACATGGAATGGGTTACGCCGTATCTTCGGTACAGGTTACATTTGTATTGATTACGCCGTAATCATTTGAAGGAGTTACGGCGTATCTGATGGCGGCGTGGAACATCCTTTGACCTAGTTGGTTACGGCGTAATCCTTAGTTGGGAGTTACGCCGTCATTAGCTGCTGAGTTGGTCTTTTGAGTCACGCGCTAGCTACGGCGTAATGTGAGAGTGGAGTTACGCCGTAGCTTCTTCACAATGGGCATACTATCATAAATCTATTAAGAAAATATCCAAATCCGCGTCTCATTAGCTCTAATGCTCGTAATTTAGCTGAAAGTGAAATATAACGAAAACACGTAAATCCATATAAATGATATAAAATACAAGAATAATCGGGGGAAATTGACACTTAATATTCAGGACTATTTGATGTTATCACATGCCCACCAGGCCAGTCCACATGCCAAACAACATGGGTCGACTTCATTTACGGGTTACAATGGTCTGGAAACCCTCATTCCGCAAGCCTTTAATACCTTGACTCTTATGGATTTCGGCGATGTTGGAGGCTCTTCCCCTTTAAGCTCAAATGCAAATAACCTAGTACTATTTATAATAAAAGTATTTATCCATCTATTTTTATTGGTCACGAAAGATCCATACCCGTCACTAACATGAGTCATAGTATGTTGCCTAACCCTCATCGTCCCCTTCACATTCATAATATTTTAATTACTTTTCATATTATTAAAAATATTAGTTTTCGTTCATTAGTTTACCCGTAAAAACAAGGTTTCTATAGATTTTGACGAGTTTGGTTTTCATGTAAAGGACTATTTGACTCGGCAAATTCTGCTCCGATGTGATAGCACCGAGAACCTGTATCTCGTGACCAAGACCATCTCCAACCCACAAGCATTTCTTTCTAGTACCCACAAGCCTTTATTTCTAGTTATCACATGTGGCACCAACGTCTTAGACATCCGGGAAACGAAGTAATTCGTTCATTGCTTTCTAATAATGCTCTTTTGTGAAATAAAGTGAAGTCTCTCCTGCTTTGTCACGATTGTCAGCTTGGCAAGCATTCGAGACTCTCATTTTCTATTTTGGATATTGTACTTAGTTTTGTTTTTGATCTTGTGTAATAGGATTTGTGGACTTCTCCATATCTGAGTCAAAGTGGTATTAAATACTATGTTTTTTTGGAACATTTTCCTCATTACTTGTGGGTATATCCTTTTGCGTAATAAATCTGATACTTTTGCTAACTTTGTTCATTTTCGTTCTTTTCTACAAACTCAATTTAATGTGGAAATTAAATCTTTCTAATGTGACTATGTTGGTGAGTTTGATAACACCATTTTCACTAATTATTTACCAAACACGATATTCATATACGTTATTTCTGTCCCTATACCTCTCAACAAAATGATAAATCCAAAAGTATGATCCACACAATTAATAACCTTGTTCTTACTCTATTGTTTTTAGCCCATCTTCCCTTCACTTTTAGGTCGAAGGCCTTTACATGGTCGTTTACCTATCAAACATTTAACCATCCACCGCCATTATCAATGACATTCCAAATTTCTCCTATATAACAGAAAACCTAACTACACATTCTTAAGTGATTTTGATTGTTTGTGTTACGTTCACCTCGACATACATCACAAGCTTGGCCCACGTTCAACCATTGTAATTTTCTTGGCTACTCTTCCAACCATCATGGCTTTCGTTGCTTAAACCTATCCACGAACAAAATTATCATATCTCGTAATGTCACTTTTGATGAGACAATTTTTTCATATGGACCCGTAACACCAAATGACGTACCATAATATACCTTTCTTGACACCACCCCAAATAAAATCGCTCTCCATATTCTCCAAAATCCCACCCCTCTCCCATGGATGCACAAACCTACACTCAAATGCAGGCCTAACCCACTGACCCAAACCTATCCCAGCCCGTAAACCCCATCCAAGGCCTAGTCTCACACGGGTCACGCAAGCCTACACCAGCTAACCATTTCTTACCTAATATTCTCAGCCCACACCTAACTTACGTACAACTAAAACCAACACCATCCCAACCCATCGTCTACACACCCTATGGTCACTCGGTTTCATGTTTATACTTATTAAAAAGAACCCGAATTATAATCTTCACGTGTCTACTATTTTGCCTCTCCCAAAGTCGCACACCAATGCCATCCAAGATCCGAATTAGAAACATACTATGCTAGATGAATATAATACACTAATTAAAAGTAATACTTGAGTTCTTGTTCCATGACAACATGATGAAAACATTGTTCGCTCCATGTGGTTGTTTAAGCACAAATATTTTACAGCTGGATCTTTAAGCATGTACAAGGATTGATTTGTTGCTAATGGGAGCAATCAACAAATTGGTGTTGATTAGGATGAGACTTTCAACCCGATTGTTAAGACGTCCACTATCCACATGGTTCTTAAATATTGCTCCTTCTCGACATTGGCATGTTTACCATATCGATGTCAAGAATGCTTTTACATGGTACATTATCGATTGTTTATATGCATCATTCATCTAGCATTCGAGATCCTCGTCATCCTGATCATGTTTGTCTTATTCAGAGATCCTTATATGGTCTAAAGCAGGCACCTTGTGCTTGGTTACAGTGATTTGCAAGTTATGCTAATCATATTGGTTTTTGTCACAACCGATGTGACTCATCCCTTTTCATTTATAAGAAGGGATCAAATGTTGCTTATTAACTACTATATGTGGATGATATATTGTTGAATGCTTCTTATACAACATTTTTAAAGTGGATTATTACTTTTTTACATAAGAAGTTTTCTATGACCGACCTTGGTTCGTTGAACTATTTTTTGGGCATCTCTTTCACTCGTACTGACAAAGGGATGTTTCTTTGCCAGAAAAAGTATGCAGCGGAGGTTCTTGAGCACACTGGTATGCGCAACACTGTCACTCTTGCAGGACCCTTGTTGACACGAAGTCCAAGTTAGGGTCTGATGGGTACCCTGTTTCTGATCCGACTCTCTATCGGAGTCTTGCTGGAGATTTGCAATACCTCACTTTCACTAAACTTGATTTTTCCTATTCTTTAAACTAGGTTTGTTTATTTATGCATGATCCTCAGGAGCCTCACTTTGCTACTTTTAAGCAGATTTTTCAATACGCTCGTGGGTACTCTAGATAATGGTATTCAGCTTTATTTCTCATCAACTTCATCCTTGGTTGCTTATTCAGATGCTGATTAGGTAGGCTGCCCCATCACTCGCGTGATGCTTCAGGTTGTTGTGTTTTCCTTGGTAATAATTTACTGTGCTGGTCTTCTTAGCGATAGCACACATTGTCTCGTTCTAGTGCTAAGGCTGAGCATCATGGTGTTGCCAATGTAGTGGCTGGGACTTCTTGGGTACAAAACCTTCTTCCAAAATTCACTCTCCGTTGCAATATTCTACTCCCTCCATCCCAAAATTATTGTCCCCATTTGACTTTTTCGGTCTTTTTTTACAACTTTGACATTAAGTATTTTTTTTGTGTTACCTAATACTTGATGTATAATATATGAATGGATTGAGTTTTAAATGAATTTTTATTGGTATAATTTTAATCAACTATTGTACAACACAATCAAAAACACTTATGGTAAAAGTTGATAAAGAAAGACCGAAAAGTAAAAAGGGGACAATAATTTTGGGACGGGGGTAATACTATTTTTAGTGTGACAATATCATTGCCGTCTAATATCTTCTAATCCAGTGCAACATCAGCGCACAAATCATATAGATATTGACACCCATTTTGTTTGAGATAAAGTTGCCACCGAGCAGTTTTGTTTTTTGTATGTTCCCTACCATTATCAGTACGCCGATATTTTTACCAAGGTCTTCCTTCTAAACTATTTGATGAGTTTCGCATCAGTTTTACTGTTTAGTGTCCTCACACTTCAACTACACGGGGATGTTAGTGGATCATCATTTAATGCCTTATCTATTTTGTATTAGGCCAAGCCCTTTTAGTCATTATACTTGTATTTATATTGTATTGGAACATTATTATGATTATGGGAAATTATACAATTTGACATTTTCTACGTACGACAAAACATACGACTCCCTTTAATGTAATTTCAAATCTCCGATAAACAATCTTCAAGTTGTATAATTGATTAGTTTCTACAAAGCACATGGTATTTTTCATTTTCAAATTTTATTATACAACCTAGATTAAATATGTGTATGAATTAAGATAGCCTCAAGCACTAAAGAAGAAAATGATTTAGGGACGACCTGGTTCACCCATTTTTACCGGTTCTGACGATCTTATCAGGTTCATTTGCGGACGGCTTTTATTGGCTAGCCGAACAAGTGGCGACTTCATTTTTTATTAAACAGGTTGAACTCGTTGGTCCGATCCGGGTTTTAAAACTATATGTACCATCAATTTTTTTGCATATAAATCATATGAAGCTTTATGTATTTTATTATTTTGTACAATATGTATAATAACATGTATTTTTTACTTTATGAGTGTTATAAAAATAACATTGATGTTAGAACCCTATACTACAACTATGTGTACGAACTCATGGGGTATGTCGAGTTATGCGAGAGCTATGATTGACTTACGGGCTGATGTAGAGTTGAATGATACTCTTATTGTGGCAATACTAAAAATAGAGGGTGGTGGGTATAATATGAACACTATTCGAATTGATTATGAGTGAAAATAACCAAGAAATTCAAATTGCAAGGTTTTTGGGCAAGTCTTGGACCAATGCCCAAAGAAGAATGTCTTACATGTGTTGAAGAATACAAATTCACCTATGCAAGCGGTTTGTGGTGTTCATATTTGTTCGAATTCGCATCTTGTTTACAAACCGGTTTAACCTTCTAGACAGCCGAATCCAAAGTTTCCATGTGCTACACAAGTTGTTAACACTTAACACTACTACCACTTCAAATTCTTTTGATGCTTTAGGCAGTATGAGTAACGTGGAGGATGCTAGGGATGTGGGCCATTTCAGTACCAATAGTGAAAAGGAGGAAAATAATTTAGAAGAACATGGGCCAAAGTGTAACACCCCCAAATCTCGGTACAACGGAAGACTTAAACAAGCTTTTGGGGCGATATTGGATTGGTACATCACACAAGTATAGGAAAACAAGATAGTCATAAATAGTTCTCTACAAATCCCATAATTAATTATCTGATTACAATTATCCCAAAATAGTCAAATATAAGGCCCAAAAGAGATTATAAAATAGGTCCTCATAATATTATCAGAGTTTAATTGTGATCCTTCAACCATGCCTCTCTGCCAAGCCTCCATAGAACAAGCATTCCAAACATCAACTCAAAAGCCTGAGAAAACATGCTAAAAGGTCAGCTAACGCTGGTGAGTTCATAGGTTTAAATATAAATTCAATAGTGGACCTGAAAGAGTTTATTTGCTATGCGAGACTAAGATAGATACACAATAAACATTCCAATCACATTCCATCAACAATCCAACAACATAATCGAGATCTCAGCAGGGCCCCATGTGACTCTAGCCAGCACAAGTCGTAGCAAGGCCTAGAACAAATGCTACCCTTGACTAGGTCGGAGTACATACCTATTCTTAGCTAGGCAACGTAGTTATAACAAATGAATGCTACCCTAGACTAAGGCAATATCTACGATATATCTATCTATTCTACTCATCACATAAGTAAATCAAAAAGAGTTTAAGAAGGTCCAAGAAAGATTAGCATGATTTCTCACCCCGATTTAGTTAAAAACAAAGATAAAAGTGGGGCTATGAAACTCACCTCAAACAAGCAAAGCACAAACAATCACTAGCAATGCAGATAACAGCTAACACGGCTTAGCAACTACTGACTCGGCACAACCTATTAATTTAAACCAATTCTTAATATGTTTTCCAATTTCAATATTATCTACCCCGAATATATATCAATTCTTATCTCCATAAATGTCTCGTTTCACTATTTAGTTACAAGCGTTTGGTATCATGATGTGTGTGGTATCAACCCGACAAGACTCCATGAATGCACTCTATCTCTAACAATGCACTCTTCTAAGCGATAAGCTTTGTAGTCTAATAAGTTTTGAAATAAATCGTTAGATCTAATCGAAATCGTCAACTCGATAACCCCAACCATTTATATATGTCACTCATCATCCAAAAAACCAGTCACATTCTAGCAAGTTATAAGGATAATTCACCCATTAATAATGCTATCCTACACACATAACGGGCTCTTATTAGATTTGTCAACATAATAAGTCTGCTATCCACGTGAATTAACGCTATTAATGTCAAGTCATCTGTAACCCATGCATAACACATAATGGGTATTAAATACTTATAAATGACACATTTCGGTAAACGTGCCCTCGAAACATTTAATAAATCGTCTATACAAAACATTTCCATTTTAAGACGTTAGTTTCCTTTTAAATATCGAATGAAAAGGCGAGTCTTGTCATCAAATATTTAATATTGAAACCCTTTTAATATCTATTTTTTTCTAGTTTTATTTATCTAACTCTATTATATATATATATATATATATATATATATATATATATATATATATATATATATATATATATATATATATATATATATATATATATTACGTCAAGTTTCAATATAAGTTTCTGTAGGACCTTATTTTTCTCAACCTTATCGCACAATAACAACCTTATGCGTATAAACACACGATATAACAAGAAAGATGAAGCAAAGAATGTGGTGACTTGATATGTATATGTCGTGTATTTAGAGAGATAAAGAATAGAAGATGAATCTATATTTCATAAGGAAAACATACACTTACACACTCAAGCACACCCCTCAAATGATCATTTGAGGGGTATTTATACTTAGACTCTATATGCCCTAATGGGCTTGGGCTTGGGCCTCGTGGACTTGGATTGGATTACAAATGATAAAAGGCTAGCTTAACTTAACTTCTAACCATTTAGCTTAGCCCAATCCACGATCCCGTTGACTATTCTATTGCGATATCTAACACATGTTACAAAGTTCCTAAACGTGAATGACCATCACTTCTATTAATTATTATCAAGGCTAACAATCTTCCCTAAGGGGTAGTCATTCAAGAGATGCTCCACTTGATTAGGTCTTTACTTTCCTTGAGCTTGAACTTTGTGTGTCGATATAGAATAGTCTTGATTTTTGTTCCTTCATGCTTTGTGATCAGTTAATGTGGTATTCTGTCGTACGTCAACTTCTTTGGTTAGATGTCTCCACGTCTTTCTCCACCATGCTCACACTTCTTTTTGACTTTGAGTTTCCAATGATGAAGTTCTCGAGTCTTTAAACTTTGAAGATTCTTTGACATTGACGAAGAATCATCTTTAACTTTGTGTTGCCTTTGAATTTGATGAGAACTTCATTTTTGATGTTGTTAGTATGAGCATGTGGAGAATCGCACGATCTCTTCCTCCCATGAGCATCCATCGCCAGCAGCCTTCCTGTGTATGATCACGAACACCAATTGATCATTGTAATCTTTTCTTAAAGAATTGATTACTACAATTGTTCTCTTGATGAATGTCTTGATTCCATTCACCTTGGTCGGGCGAATCGGCCCCTAATCCCATAAGAGACAATTGGCATTACATTGAATAAATTCAAGTAACGACCCTCATCTTGATTCGATTCGTGAAAGGAATCTCCTTAGCGGGATTTCCAAAGACTTACGTGTTCGAACGTCGAGGGTGTTAACAAGATATTGTGAAAACACATCTCTAATTCTTACAAAGGTCGTTCTAAACCGGAGGCCCTCAAGAAGGCTAACACGACATACCAAGTACATCTGATTCGGTGAGAGTCAAGTACACCAAGCATCACTTCACGATCAGAGACCATTTGAGACACACTAAGCGTAACCCATAAAGAATTACCGGTGACTGCTGTTAGAGGCTGTTTGATGTTGACCACGGCAGAATTTCCATTCAATCACCGAGGATCGCAATTGTGAAACCTCTCATAAATATTCTGGCAGATTGCTAAGATCTGCGTAGGACTCTAGAATGTATCACTTGTGTCCTTATTGATGAACAACAAGCGATTAAATGTCAAGTGTTCCTAAGAGATCTTTTAATGAATCTCGTGGCTCTAGACTCAATTAATGCATTTTGGTTTTCCTAAGCGGAGACTAGGGAGAGGGTCTCCTTCTTCAATACCAACGATCTCTAAGAGAAAGTCGATAGATTATGCAGGGTTCCCAGTGAGAATGAAACAAATCCTTTTAAGAGGAATTGAATAGCTAGAAGGTTTAGTGCAGTGCGTCACTGGGTCCATGACGTCTTTGTCTTCAATACTAGTGTCATCTTAGTGACAACCAGTAGCAGATGAATTGAACCCGGTTTCTTCCCTAAGGTTGATTATGGAGGGCTATTTCTTTTCACCCTTTCTTTTACTTTTCTTTTTAATTCTTCAACCCCTTCTTTCTCCTTTCTCACATTACTCCTTTTTCAATCATACCTAAGGACTTCTAATACTAATAATGGGTATTGTCCTTGGGTAGATCCCTCCGTCTCTGGCGGATCATAGGACGGATTTTCCTATCCTTAGTCACCTTATAACTCCATGAGTGTCCTATTGTTGTCATAAAACCATTTTTCTTGAAAATCTCTCAAAGTGTTTATGATAATCAAAACATTTTGTTAACACCTTGAGAGTTTTGTTTTTCAGAAACACTCCCCCTTCACATGTGCTTATATTGTTTTAACTGAAATTTGCACAGAGAGGGTAGAGTTTGCACTTTTTGAATTGATCGACTTTAAATGAACAAGACCGATTCGAGACACGTTTACATCACTAGAGAACTAAAATTATTACCCGTCTTGGTCAAGTCCATAGAAAGTTTCTCGAGATGGTACATTTCCTGACTTAGATTCCTCGTCAATTCAATAGTTTCAACTGAGTTGAGCTCTTTTGAGATTCAAACAACGATCATTAAACTTTTTGATCACATTTTAATCACGTCTTCTCCCCCTACAAAATTACATATTCGTGATATTTTTTATATCAACGGATTAAAACATTATAGAATCTTTTGGGGAGACAAACGGATTTGATTTAAGCATGAATTTGGAACATTTTGGTTTTATACTCCCCTTTAATAAAGCATAATCAATCAAAGGGTTTTAGAGGGAGTTATCTTGTGCACAAAATATTTTGAAAGATTTTGAAAATCTTTTTGAACAATCTTGAAAAAGGTGCTCAAGGTGATGATGATTTCTCACCAGTTTTAAATGTAGTGCACTGAAGCGTACACTAGATTTTTTCTTTAAAAACACGAGTTTTGATTTGAAAATAATCAAAAGTCATCATTTTTTTCGAGTTTCGTACTGAAATATACGAAAGCCATTTTTTGAAGAATTGTTTTTAGAAACGACATGTTTTAGAAAACATTTAAAGAACTCTCGTTCAAACATCTGTACATGTCCGTATCATTGTTGAATGATATTTCTAGAAACGTACAGAATATCGATTATACAAGAGACATGTTGTGAGAAGAATATTTTTGGATTTTTGATTTTTTTTATTGTTTTTGTATTGTTTGAAAGTTTTATATTTTTATATTTTGCTTTTGTTGGTTTTTCAAATTTTGTATTTAGTTTTTCAAAAATATTTACAGCAAAGCTTTTTGGAAAATCATTTTCAAGAAGATTCGAGAAGACGTTCTAACTCCTCAAGGGTTAGGCTTCGCATTCCAATTCGTCGAACTAAATCGTTAAACCTTTCTTTTGGAAGGGCTTTAGTAAATAGATCGGCGAGTTGGTAATCTGTCTTCACGGAAAATAATTCAACAGTACCCTCTTCTACGTGTTCTTTGATGAAGTGGTAGCGGACACGAATGTGCTTAGTCTTTGAGTGATGAACAGGATTGCATGATATGGCTATGGCACTTTTCGAGTCACAATACATAGGTATTTTATCTAAAGTAAAGCCATAATCTGTGAGTTGTGTTCTCATCCATAGAACTTGAGCACAACACACGCCTAGAGACACATACTCGGCTTCACGGTTGAAAGTGCAAGACAATCTTGTTTCTTTGAAGACAAGCTTACTAACTTTTCACCCAAAATTGTGCTCCTCCGATGTACTTTTTGTCAGAACTTGATCACTGCGTGATCCGCATACGAAAAGGCAATTAGATCAAATCAGATTCCTTCGGATACCAAAGTCCCATGTGAATGGATGTCTTCAGTACCGAAGATCCTTTAACCTCTTTGAGGTGCGATTCGGTAGGCTTTGCACGAAACCGTGCTAATAAGCAAACAACAAAATGAATATCGGGTCGACTAGCAGTAAGGTACATGAGAGAACCAATCATGCTCCGATATTTCTTTGGATCAATAGGTTTCCCAAATAAATCAGCTCCAATTTTTCGTGAAGTTACCATTGGTGTACCGACCGAATCACAATTATCCATACCATGATTTTTTAAAATCTCAGTTGTATATTTAGATTGATTTATAAAAATTCCACGGTGGGACTGATGAATTTGTAAACCAAGAAAAAAATTTAGTTCCCCATCATGGACATTTCAAATTTGCTTTTCATGAGATTTTCAAAATGTTTTGAAAGATTCGGATTAGTGGACCCAAAATGATGTCGCCCACGAATCGAACAATCAAAATGTCATTTTGCATTTTCGTGTAAATAAGGTAGGATCAGCAGTTCCTTTGGTGAAATTGTTTAGAATCGGGAAAGGGGATGTCATTATACCATGCTCGAGCTTGTTTCAAACCATAGATTGCCTTTTTGAGTTTGTAGACGTAGTCGGATGTTCCATGTCTATGAAGCCTTCGGTCGACTCACGACACTTCTTCTTTCGAGTTCCATTCAAGAACGCGGTCTTAATGTCCATCCGATAAACCGTGATGTTTTTGTGAGTGCATAGGCTAAGAATATCCCTGACCGATTCAAGTCTAGCTACGCGTGAATGACTCTTCAAAGTCTATCCTTCTTCCTGCTCGTATCCTTTGGCCACGAGACGAGCTTTGTTGTGAATTACAGTCATTTCTTCATTCCTTTTGTTCTTCCATAACCATTTGAGATCAATGATGCAAATGTCAATTGGTCTTGGAACCAAATCCCAAGAGTCATGTAGACGGTATTGGAGAAGTTCCTCCTGCATCGCTTCTATCCAAGCATTTTCTGCCATTGCCTCCCGAATGTTCTTTGGTTCTTTAGTGCTAATTGAGCAAAGGTAAATGCAAAAGTTGCAGTCTGTGGCAAGTTGGCATCTCGTCTGAATTGGCCGTGAAGGTTCACCAATAACTTGTTCAATTGGATGGTATTTTGTCCACTTCAGAGTAGAAGGATAACGTTGGTTAAACGTATGTGAGTTAGATGGTTCTCGTAAGCTTGAAGATGATTCAGCTGATTCTGTAGCAAACGGGTTTTCAAATAAGTCTTCATCTAACATTTCATCGTTCTGGTTTTGTGAAGGTTCTTCTTGAATTGATATGTTTTGGTTTTGCTCATCAACTGCTGGTAAAACTGTTTCACGAATAGGATTTGCATAAGTCGATGTAGATGACGTTGATGGAGTTGGTGCATTGGTTTCGACCGTTGTAGATGCATCTTGTTGGTGGTGATGGATGATTTTGAGCGGTGCGTGGAATGATGGTTTGATGCATTTGTCAAGTTCCACCATAGTATTCATCGAACATTAACTTGAAGAAATTCTCCTATTCTTGTTCATTAGGTGTGGCGTTAAAAGTTGATGGAGCACTTTGTTGTATGATTCTCGAACCGATGTGTCCGAATTCCACGGGTTTGGTGCGGGTTCTAATCTGGTTTGATTAGAAGCCATCGGATTAAGCGCGGGTTCTAGAGCGAGTCTCTCAGAAGCCATTTGTGAAAGTTCGTCAAAATTCACATTCATCGTCTCCATTATCTTCCTAGTTCTTCTGTTATACACCCTGAATGCCCTCGAGATTTCTGAGTATCCAATGAAGATTCCAATATCACCTTTAGCTTTTAGTTTTCCTAGATCTTCTCTGTCGTTTATTGGATAGCACAAAGCGCCAAACACGTGAAGGTAAGAGATATCAGGTTTTCTATTATTCACTAGCTCATATAGGGTTTTATTGAATCTTGGATGGATTAGGGATCGGTTCGAGTGAAACAAGCTGTGGCAACAACATCGACCCATAGAAATAACAGTGCGAGAGAATAGATTAGCATTGTGCGGCAGCTTCCACAAGAGTACGATTTCTTCTTTCAACTACCCTATTCTCTGTGGAGTTCTAACAACCGATGTCCGATGAGTGATTCCAACATCTTCAAAATAAGTTCTTAACTCGATTTGTGAATTCTATGCCGTTATGCTTCTCTACAACCCTTATCGGAGCTTGAAGAAGTACTTGAATACGTTTCGGGAAGGTGATGATGATGCACGGTGCTTCGCCTTTTGACCTCGTAAACTTAACCCATGTATATCTTGAATAGTCATCAACGATAACAATAATATACTTTTTCCCATTAATGCTTTCTACTCTCATTGGGCCACATAAGTCCATGTGCAACATATGCAACCTTGCTTCCGAACTAGGTACGGGTTTGGGTTTATATGGTGCTCTTTTGCTTTTTCCTTGTTCGCATGATGGACATAGGTGATCCTTGGTGTATTTGAACTTTGGAAGTCCGTGACGATGTTGTCTTTGGCCAGTTTGTTGATGGTGTCAAAATTGAGATGGGATAATCTTTTATGCCATAACCAGGACTTTGTTCCAGATGATCGTGTCATAAGACATATTGGAGATGAAGAGGCCATTTGGTTAATGTTGATAGCATACAAGTTTGTATCACGATTCCCAGTTAAGAGATCAGTGCCATTCAAGTTTCTAACGAAGCAAGCATTTTTCTTAAAAGCAACCTCTAAATCGCATCACGAATCGCCTGATCGAAACAAATTGTGTCCCAACCCTTCGACATAATAAACCCGAGTGATAAAATAATTTCCAAAAGGTAGATCTTCATAACCCATGATAATGCTACATGATCATTTCAAAGCATACGGTTCCATGAATTTCAGACGAAATTGATCGCCAGACTTTAGATTTTCGGTCATGTGCTTGGAGCAACCCGAGTCGACGATCCAAAGACATATTTCGATAACTTGCCAAGAACAGAAGAAGATGTTTTTGGAAACCGTTTTGATTTTGGTTCCTTTGGGTTAGAGGTAAAATCCTGATCACACTCATAGAAGTTTTCTACATGGTATACAGATTTATCACTCATTCTACCATTCTGGAGTGTGAAAATTCTACCCGTTGGTTTCCAAATATCATCCCTATAGTAAAGACTATGCTTCCTATCAGTAGTGTAAGACCTAAATCTTGCAACTAGACTTCTTATTGGTTTAGCATAAGTTCTTTTTGGAACGTTCTTCCGAACAAAGCTTAATACCACTTTCTTAGAAACACACTCATCATGAACATTAGTTAAAGATTTCTTGCATGTTACACAAACAGAATCAACACATTCATTAAACTTAGCAAGTTTCATAGGTTCAAGACATTCGGATGAAATGTCTTTCTTATTAAAAGTCAGAAATTCTAGGGTGTTCTTCTACTTTCTTCTCTTTATTCAAGCTCTCGCTCTTGGAGGCATGCGAGACTATATTGTTCCTTGTATTGCTCTTAGGCTTTAGTCTGCTGCTCCTAGAGGTTCTTTCTAGTCCCAGTAGAAGGTAAGGCACGATTAGGATTCACTTTGTTATCAAGAGAAGTGGTTTCAGCTTTCCTAGTCTCTTTATAGTGCTTGTTTAAACTTATGTCGTTTGTTCCAAATTTTTTAGATGTGGAGGCAGACGCATTAGTGGTACTCATCCTAAAAAGGCCAGGTGCTAAAAATTTTGGATTCTCGATAACCGCTTTTTCATTTTCAACAGCATTTTCTTTTTGTTTAGGCAAGGCGGGTGTAGTGACTCGTTTTGACAAATATTTTTTCTTGTTGACTTTTGAAGGAGGCATAGAAATAGACATTTTTTGTTTGAAAACCTGTTTGGGAACATTTGCCTTCTCCTCAGTCAATGGTTTTGCAATCTTATTATCCACAACCTTTCCTTTTTGACATTCCAGCTGAGCCCTCAAAGTATCATTTTGCTCTTTCATGTCTTTGTAGGCACGCTTATACGACAATTTTTCATACTTGCATTCCTCCGTTTTTCGATCAAGTTGTTTAAAATATGAGACATTTTCGTTTTCAAGTTTTGCAAGAGCATTTTCATTTTTTGAAACAATTTCGGAGGGCTCAGACTGGAGTCTTTCATGGTCTTCAACAAAATATGTTTGTAAAACAATGGACATGATATCGGTAGTTATAACATCTTCGAAGAGAGAATCATTTAAATTTTCCAAAACTTTGATGTGTTCAACACTTTCATTAGCTTTCTTTACCAGGGATTTATGGTCCTTGACAAAGTCAATTGTTTCTTTAAAAAAGGCTTGTTCAAAATGAATTACCCGTGCAGTGATGTTATTCAGCGGAGGGGCAATTTGAGTTTCAAAAAACCTTTTCATTTCATCATCAAAACTAGAAAACCAGATATTAGTTGTAATATTGGTTTTAAATTTAACAGTCTCTTGAAGTTCCCCAATTCTAGTTTTAACTTCATCTAAAATGCTTCTAGCATCACTTGTGTTAAAAGGATTATTTAAAGACATTTGTTCGATTTTCAAAAATGATTTTGAGACAACTACAGGAGTTGAAACTGGTTTTGAAACTGGTGTTGACTCTTTGTTTGAAACACTGGGTGTGATGGAAAACTTTGACTTTTCTTTTTGTGAAACAAAAGTAATTCCAGAAATTTTATTCCATTTGTTATAATCAATTGGTTTTAGATATGGGTTCTTTTGTTGCATTTTTGATCTACTCTCATCAGATAGTTCTAACGTTTCAAGAGAATCATGAACAATTATGGGTTCATGCAAGGCTTTTCCATTGTTCAAAACATTCCTTTCTTTCTGAGCTTTCTTGAGGAAACAAGGAGGTGTGTTACCAAGAGCCATTTTTTGTGTTGTATGAAAATACGGATTTGTTTGATTAATTAGCATATTGGTTGATTTGGCTGAATGACCCGTTGTAACAAGCAAATTTTCCAATTTTTTGATTTTTTCATTTTTCTCAAGAATTTCATCAAGAAGAGAATCTTCACGTTTTGAAAAATCAACAATCAAATGTTTCTTCTCTTTTTCAAGATCAGAGTAAATTGCTTGTTGTTTAGAAAGTTGGTTTTTAAGATCAGAAATTTCCTTGTTTAAAGATTTTATTTTCAAGTTCAAATTAACATCAAGCGTGTTATACTTGATTTGCAATTGTGTCTCTCTTAAAACGGAATCTCGATAACCAATTTCTAATTCTGACTCTTTGTTTTTGTGAAATTCAAAGGCTTTTGCATTCTCCTTGTACCTCTCAAGCTCAGCGACCAATTTATCATTCGCGGCCTTAACATCGCGATTGACCTTTTTAACTTTCTCAATTTCAATGCCATAGTTATTTATCAATGATTCAAATAAGGCATGTGTTTCCTCATCAGTCTCAGTATTTTGTGCCACACAGCCTCTATTAGGATCCACATCTGGAGTTTCAGAGATAATATTGCTACTACTCGGATTGTCCATGTATGTATCATAAGTGGGTGCTGGCGTCATAGAATGTTGTTCGTTATGAGTAAACACATCAAATATGACATTGTTATAGCATGGATCAATGATTGGTACCTCAGATACTACATTGGCGTCATAAACAGGAGGTGCGTCAGAATCAGTGTCATACTTAGCTTCCTGAAGATTTGCCATGAAGATGCAGTTTGCATTGATGTCCTCTAGGTCTTCCAATTCATCCATAAGAGCAAAAAAGTCATGTTCCTCAGCACTCAACTGCATCCCTGCTTCAGACTTCTATGCCAACAGCATTGCTTTCTGAAGATACGCAGAATTCTTCTTGTTTGGCTTAGTGGGACAATTCCTTGCAATGTGACCCACTCCTTGACAGTTGTAACACTTAACCTGATTACCCTGATTCACATTTCCATAATTCCCAACGACTTGAGCTGCAACATTCCCATTGTGATTACCCACTGCTCTATTCCTAACATTTCGCCCATCGATTTCCAACATTCGACCCAACTGATTACCCCGATACGGGCGCTGATTACCCATTTGAAATCCAAGAGCATGTCCTGCGATTCCCAATAACTCCAACCATTTGTCCTTGATGACCCATATTCAAACCCTACATGCGGTTTTCCTGCTGCGAGTGTTTGATGAAATCCTTTGGTTGTTGTTAGTTGGTGTGAAATAGCGACCTTTGAATGCTTTAGTCAAATAAGCAAATGCATTTTGGGGCCTCTTCTTGTTCGACTTCAAGATCGTGGATTCCTTGTTCCGGCATTGTGGATACCGTTGTTGTTGAATGACTTGTTGTTCGGTGGATAGAATTGTTGTTGAGGATAACGACTTGTGGTTGTGGAATATATTGCTGCAAGTTGTTGTTAGTGGAAGATGATGACGCTTGTTGTTGTGAGTTCACCGAGTTGGAGTTTTGCAATTAGTGCCAATGGATCATGATTCTTTGCCAATCTTTCTTTCCTAACTTCATTGACTTACGCTTGGTTTTGTTTCGTAAAATCATTGAGTTGATCAAAGTTCACCGATGTAAGTCCTTTGTTTGGTTGACAATAGTGACATATCATCCCCATTCTTACGGAAGATTGTTGAGAAATTTGATGTTACTCACGATAGTTACGGGTGCCAACTTCTTTCGATAAGCTCATTCATCACAATGCAAACCTTCCATAGTAGGATTCAATTGATTCTCACGAGTTGATGTAAACCTCTCCCATTCGGTAGCGACTTGTTCTCCATGTCTTGTTTACCAATTTTGTTCCATAACATAGCCGTCTAACACGTTCCCACATATCGTAGCGGTTCACATTGCTCACAAGAGAAAGATGTCTCTTGGTAAACCCAGTTGGACAATGTGTATTGCCATGTCATCTGCTTCAACCTGTTTGTTATCCTCGTCCGTGTAAAAGATGGTGGGACGAGAGGTGTTGCATCAGGATTTCCAAGGTTTTGGACTTGTCGAGTCTTGAAGGGTCCATTCGTAATGGATTGAATCATGAGTTTTCCATTAGGTTTGGTCTTGATGTAGCGAAGCATACGACTTGTCCATTGAAGATATCCACCTTTTTCGAGCATAGGAGGACGGTTTTCGACACCGGCTGCATGAATGTCTTGTTGAGTAGCCATTGATGAAGGTATTTGATGATAAAGTTGATGTAGGATCATTTCAAAGATAAAGGAGTTGTGTTTGATGAAGATTAAGCTCGGTTGTTGTAGTGAAAATTGGGTCTAAAAACTTAAAAACCTCAATAACTTCTATTCGGAGCGTTTTGGGACTTGAAGGTTGACCCATTTATTCGGCATGCCAATCTCCTCGTTCTCATGGTCGTTTTGATGGGTAGAACGCTGAAAACGGAGTTACGGTTCAAAAGTTATGGCCGTTTGAAGTTTTGCTGAAGATCTTACTCGTAAACTTGTTCTTAGGCATAGGAATTGGTGCTTATGCGTAGGATTTGCTTATGCGTAGGATTCCTTAGGCGTAGGATGAAGCTTATGCGTAAAATTTACCTTACATGTAAACTTTAAGGTTAAACTTAAGCTTATGCCCAGACTAAAATCTTATTAGTAGAGTACCTTACGCGTAAGAATTAACTTATGCGTAAAAGTGCTTACTAGTAAGTTTTTAGGCTTATGCGTAAGTTTAAGTTTAAAACCAAAATCCTTTACACTCGTCCAAGTGTAAAAGATATCCACAAGTCGAAGTATTCCACACACTTATCCAAGTGAGGGAAGTACCGAGTCACCGTTGTTGCACGAAGAAATGTCACCAAATGCTTAAGCGTAGGATTTCACTTCTTACGCATAGACCTTACGCGTAAGAATAGGGTTTTGACTTTTCCTTATGCGTAAAACTAAGGTTTTGACTTTCTGTCCTTGCAATGCTTACGCGTAAAATGCCCAGATTTTTGCAAAAACACAAATTTTCACCCAAAAATACGTTTCCAAACGATTTCTTTTGAACAAACTTCTTCCAAAACACTTAATGATCAATAAAAACTACAACTTTAAGCTTAAAAACACGTAAAAATCAAAACTTTATGCAAAAAGCTTGCGTTTTTATATAAAAAACGAAACTTGTTGGAAAAGTTTCAACAAAAAACGAACACAAACACTCCTAAACCATTGTTAGGCGATTGATACCAATTGTAGGACCTTTTTTTTCTCAACCTTATCACACAATAACAACCTTATGCGTATAAACACACGATATAACAAGAAAGATGAAGCAAAGAATGTGGTGACTTGATATGTATATGTCGTGTATTTAGAGAGATAAAGAATAGAAGATGAATCTATATTTCCTAAGGAAAACACACACTTACACACTCAAGCACACCCCTCAAATGATCATTTGAGGGGTATTTATACTTAGACTCTATACGCCCTATTGGGCTTGGGCTTGGGCCTCGTGGACTTGGATTGGATTACAAATGATAAAAGGCTAGCTTAACTTAACTTCTAACCATTTAGCTTAACCCAATCCACGAGCCCGTTGACTATTCTATTGCGATATCTAACACACGTTATAAAGTTCCTAAACTTGAATGACCATCACTTTTATTAATTATTATCAAGGCTAACAGTTTCAAGTTATTATCCGTCTCGAGTTCACAAGTCTGAGTCATGACTCTCGGCTTTTACACGTCATATTGTCCGATAAATACTAAAAGTCCATGGTACGACGTTGTCGGGGTCAACCGAGACTAAAAAGTCACGGTAACACCAACGTTGCGCAAAGTTGACATCTATAATATTAAGTCCAAAATAAACAATTCCACAATCTCCAATCAACCTCCAAACAATATCATATCAATCCCGCCATCCAAATTTAGTACTGAACATACCCTTAACCAATGTCGCGGCCCTAATGGTCTTGACACAGTCCCGGTTAAGATCACGTGAACCAAACGAGCCCTAGAAGCTCTTTGGCTCCCCGTGTCTCATCCAAACTCCAACAACAACAACAAATATGCTACAGGCGACTCGACCTGTTCCCATGGGTCCTTGAGGGTCTCAGCTCCAAACCAACGCCACCCAAATGGTCCCTAGTGGTCCTTGTGGCTCATTTCATGTGTGGAAAACTAGAAGGGGGGGTTGAATAGTTTTACCAATTAAAACTTCCTTTTAATTATTTAGATCGACTTATGTCAATCTATTTGGTTGTGTGTGTTGGATGTTGATAAACAAGCATATAAAGATATGTAATGAAAAGATAAGAGTAAGAAGCACAAAACCACAACGCGAGTATTTATAGTGGTTCGGCTACAAGGACACCTTCCTTGCCCTACTCCACTCCCCGAGTCACCTACTTGAGAGTTTGTAAACACTACACCAATCTCCTTATGGCGGAGAAGCCTTCACAACGTCGCTTAACCTTTTTCCGGTACAAAGCTAAATACCGAGTTCTTTCACACCAAGGCGAACCACACCTAACACAACGTCGCCTACCCTTTATACGGTGCTAGGCTAACCACCGAGTTCTTTCACACCTTAGGTGAACTACACCTTCACAACGTCGCCTACCCTTTATTAGGTACTAGGCTAAGCACCTAGTTCCATTACAATGGAGGAACTACTACCACACTACACCAACGACTAATCCCAAAGGAGATCTACTCCTTTACAACATCATCAACATCAATATCCTTGGATCTAATGCTAGTCTATCTAGTACATCGAAACACACCATATCGAATGTACATCTAAGGCACCTTTCACTAATGCCTTTGACTAGATCTACAAGACACCTTTCACTAATGACTTGTGTCTTTACTTCGAAGCACCTTTCACTAATGCTTCAAGTCTTGACTTCAAAGCACCTTTCACTAATGCTTCTTGTCTTGACTTCTAAGCACCTACCACAAGTGCTTATCCTATAGACGATAGATACCCTTCACTAATATCTTCGTCTTGACATTTGAGACATCTTTCACTAATGTCTTCAACACTACACTTCTTTGAAGAAAGAAGAGATCATCAACAAGAGGACTTCAATAGCCTTGATGATGAGAAAGCATGGCAACTCATGGACTTGAGCTTGCTCGACTTCAAAGGTGGTGATCTTGCCTTTAAGAGGAACCTAAAGATCACACAAAAGCGAAACTACAAACATAGATCTCTTGGATCTAAGGTTAGTGAGATTTAACTCGAGAGGAGAAAGTGTATTGAAAAGGGTGAGGAATAATGAAGAAATGGCTCACTATTTATAGAGGAAAAATCCCTCTGTTTCCCGGATCCCACGGATCCCTACCACAAGGATCCGGCTAGCACAAAGCTAGGGATCCGTGGTCATCCTCTTTGCCCATGGGTATTTTTGGTTATGGGTCATGGGTCATGGGTTATGGGTTGATCCATGGTTTCTTTCTAGATACAATGTATCTTAAGGATACAATGAACTTGGTTAAGTGGTATATATAAAACCATGGGTCAAAACCATTTGCTAGTATTTACCCATTTAGTATATACTTGTATTTACCCAATTTAGCATACACTTAGTTTTACCCATTTTAGTATACTTAGTTTAAGTATATGTTTAACCCAATATGTAAACACTAGTTGTTTGTACATATGTATCTAAATCATAAAATCACTTATACTTGTTTTAGTGTTTTATGTGAGAACGTAAGTGTGTTAGAAAACTATTAGTTCAAACCATTTACGTATTTTATTTGTTTCCTTAAAATGATCTTACTTTTGTTATCGACAAAACATTAGAAGATCGTAAAATATAAATAAACGTATTTACGGCTTATTTGTATTAACATCATGCTTCACAACTCCAACCAAACGAACCCTAATGGTTCATTCATTTCCCAACATCATGCTACTAAAGGCAAAGTACTCGGTCTAACTAGCATAATGCGGTTACCTAAAAGAGCTCCCTAATTGCCAGTTGTCACACAAAGCCTAATCGTGTAGAGGATGTGAACAATGATAAACGAGTGACTGTGGAATCAGGTTCTATGCCTAGTACTTCAATGGATTTGGATGATGGTAATTCAGATAGTGAGGTTGAAGAGTATGATAAAGAGACTGCTCACTTTATGGCCTCTTCATATAAGCGACATAGTGGCGGAACTAATGACCCTAGTCTACGTGAACTTGATGAGTATGACTTGTATGACGGATATGATGATGTGGTATCGGACTTAACGGAAGAATAACTTTCATTTTGTGATGCGTTCGATATCACTCTCTGAGGGAAGATTAGACGCTAGGTTATGTTTGGTATCACCGTGAGTCAAAATGTAATCTTGTTAGTGGTCGTTTTTCTTATATTTGTTATTAGCTTGATTTGTCTTTCTTATGATAGATATAGTCTGACACACAAATGGTGTGTCTATTTTCTGCCTATGTAACGGGCTGAGATGTGGGAATCATTCACATCCTATGTTCTTAAAACGCTTTTTAGAGTAATAAATTTACTAGGTATAAAAAAGCTTTAAAAATAAAAATAAATAAAAATTATTAGAGTTGAAAAGTCAATAGGTAGTTATGGTCATGGTTTTAAAAATTTCATTGGTAGGAAAGGCGTGAGGCTTGGACGTGGTATGCGCCGCTTATATGACATTTTTTGTAAACTCGATATATATGAAATATGATATAAATATATAAATATTTTCATATTTTGTGCCGCATTATGTCACGCTTTATAAACACAAAAGCTTCACCTCTCAAGAAAGAGTAAAGAAGCGGTAAATGCTGGTCATGTGCCTGCGCACCTATTTATAACCTTGGTTATGGTTATAGAACTTTTTTTTCTTATATGTTAAATATACATTGATTTTATAGCAAATTCAACACAATTTAACGATAAAAAAAAATATATATTGGTTTAATATTTAAAAACTTTCATTTTAAAAAAGTACAAATATTTTATAATGTAGTAAAGAAAGCTTATTAACTTTAATATATGTCAAAAAAGTACTAATTAATTACTTCAAGATGAAAGTGAGAGCAGTATCCTAAGGAAAATATCTATTAAAAAGGATGGTAGGTGTCGGGCTGGAACACAACTACTTTTCAACTCAATCTTTCATTTGCTATGTGGCTCTCCCCTTCCACGCAACCATGAAGAAAAAAAGAGAGACAAAGTGTATTAGCATCCGCTTTATCATAAGTAGGAAAAAGGACCAAATTAGGGAAGAAAAGCCAAAATTAAATCTTAAACATATGATGAGGACAAGACAGAGGAGTTTTTCATGAAGTATATGAAATGGTTAAAACCTGAAAAACGGGTGAAAACAACTAGAACACGAAGATGAAAGAAATGTGCGGCACACTTTCTATTTATGTGCTGCACAATGATTTTAGACAAAGAGGTGTTTTGAAGACCCAAGCAGTTAATTTTGGAACTTTAATTTGTAAAATGTTTTTAGTTGTTTAATGATAAGTTAGGGATTTTTTTTTTTTTTTTTTTTTTTTTTTCGTTAAGGAAAATGATCGCTTAATCTTAAAATCGTGATTAAAAGATGCATAAGAATACAAGGATGATAAATAGAAATTTCAAAAGTAAAAATTTAGAGAAAGAAAATGTATGAGTGATATGTCAAACTGTTAATAGATTAGTCATGTGTTTAGGCATATATGTTAGGCATCTATATTTTTCCTCTTGGGTTAAAAAAAGAGTCATTAGGTAGCGGAAGAAGGTAACTTTGTAAACTTTTCTTAGGCTAGATGGCAAGGGCCAAATCTCACTCACCTTAACTACACTCTCACACGTGACTCTCTTGCCCACCATCCCGACTCACACGCGAGTCACACAAATCAAGGGGATTTAAGGTGAACGATTCACCTAGGTGAGATTGTAAAAAAAAACCGGGCCCCACTTAATTATTTAGAGGGATATATTTTTATAAAGTGAGTATTTTAATGAAAGGTGATGATAGAGTGACATTGTCCACAAAAAAGTGAGTGAGAGTGAGTTGAAAAGAGAGGAGAGAGAAAGCTGATGTACAAGGTGAGTTGCATACTTCCTTGCCTTCCAGCCTTATACATATATGTTTTATTTTCCTTGTGTAATAAATATAAATTCATGTTTAGTTATCCTCTTGTGAGTGTTTTATTAAACCGTGTAACGTTTTTGTTATCACTATTGTTATGCTTCAACAAATTATAAGTATATATTAAAACTACGATCAAAACGACGCTGTTTTATGTCTGTAGCTACTGATACATTCTGATGTTTGGTTTGGGCGGGGCCGAGCTACAAGATGCGGGTCGGTCTGCTACGATAAAGTCTTCTGTGAGCAAAAAAAAAAAAAAAAAAAAAAAGTTTATAAAATCTTTATAAAAGTTTATAAAAATTTATAAGAATTTATAAATTTTTATAAAAAGGTTTATAAAAATTGATTAAAAAGTTTATAAAAGTTTATAAAAAAGTTTATAAAAATTTATAAGATATTTATAAAAATTTATGAAAAGGTTTATAAAAATTTATAAAAAATTTTATAAAAATTTATAAAAAGGTTTATAAAAGTTTATAAAAAAATTTATAAAAAAGTTTATAAAAATTTATAAAAATTTATAAGAAATTTATATAAAAAACGCAATTTTATTTAAATCGAAAAACGGTTTTTTAAAAAACCCAATATATATTTTAAGTAGATTTTAAGAAAAAAATAACACAAAATATTACAAATACACAAAAAAACATAACGTAAAAAGCGTACAAATGTATTTTAACAAAAAAAAAAAAAAAAAAAAAAAAAAAAAAAAACGTCAAAAAATTCGCACCATGCATGACCTTGCAGACCAAATCTTAGTCAGTATATACCAAATCCAATACAAATGGTGTATAGGCATCGACCCCTTCGATATTGTGTACCATGTTAAATTAGTGATTGCCAGTCGATAATATTGATCAACGAAAATGACACAATAATATTGATCAACAGTTCTTTTTTTACAGAGTGGTGGTAGAGGTGCAGTTTTGGGGTTCGGTGGTTTCACTATATATTCCAAGTTGTTTTTATTTTTTCGCGGTATCTTAGTTGGCACCATTTAGCATATGATTTGCCTCATCATCAAGCTCATATTCAATTCATCCATAAAGAGCGAAATCAGAATCTAATGCTAGAGTTTAATTACTTCATTATATAATAGTCATGGAAATTTTGTATTCGGGTGATACGTACAAAAAAAAAAAAAAAAAAAAAAAAAAATTCGATTTATCATAATGGGTGCCGAGCACCAACCTCTTACCCTATATTGACTCCGCCCTCAAATTACATATAGGGTGCGTTTGGTAGAGAGAAATTTAGAAAAGAAATGAAGTAGTAGAATAGAATCTCGGAGAATAGAAATCGAGTGAAATTTTGTTCGATTTAATGTTTAGTAACAATGAGCTTGTAGAAATGAAAAAAAAAATTATTTAAATTATTTAAAAAATATATCTTTTTTTTAAATTTATTTTTAAAATTTTGTACTTCTTTAAAAAATTATTTTTTAAAATGTATTTATTTAAAAAAAACTTGTTTTTTTAAATACTTTAAAATGTATTTATTTAAAAAACTTATTTTAAAAATATATATATATATTTTTAAATTATTTTAACATTTTTTTAAATTATTTTTAAAATGTATTAAAAAGACTTGTTTTTTTTAAAAATATTTTTGAAAATTTATTTATTTAAAAAAACTTATTTTCTTTAAAAACATTTTAAAAAAATATTTAAAAAAAATATTTTTAATAATGTATTTAAAACAAAACACATTATTTAACAAAATTATAGTTAGAAAAAAAAAATCATTGACTAATTCTCCGATTCTCCACCAAATGGAGTGGAAATAAAGTTACAAAAAAATACAAAGGGATGGTTTCAGGAGAATTGACCTCCGCTTCCCAAATTCCCCGCGACTACCAAACATGAGAAATCAGTGATTTCATTTCTTTCTTTTCATTTCTTTATACCAAACACACCCATAGTGTTACCTTGTTACATTATCCTATCTCCATCTCCTTCAGGCATGTATTGCTGCTAAAGTTTTTAGGTGTCATGGAAAGTAAATAGTATCAAAGTGTTTAAATGGGTATTTTTGTTATATTTTAACACCAAACCTATTATTGAAATGCTCAACCACCAAAATGATGAAGAACAAAGAACTTGTGAGTTGTGACCAAAAGTTATAACTAACATATAGTTAAAAATACCTTAACCGCAAGTTTTTGTCTCAAACTCTTCATTTGACTTGTAATTCGAATTGATTTTAAGTTTCTGACACAAATTCTTCTTTATGTATGTATGTGTATAGTATATACCTCCTAGCTTGTCAATTAATGGAAAAAACCCAAGCCATCCGTCTTGATAATAATGTCGTATATGATTAGGGAATATGTTCATTATATTATATCTTCTTGATGATGACATAGTATCTATCTTTCTCTCATCCCTCAACCTACGAACAGTATAATATATTAGATACAACAATCATGTTAATAATGCATAGAGTGCCGTTTCTGAGTTTACAGAAGCTCTGTGAAGAATTCAGTTTAAAGATAAAACAGGCCTAAAATAAAAAGTAAATAATTTTCTTAAAGGATAAAGCGAGAATATTCGTTTTCAAAATGCCTATGGCTAGCATTTTTCAATGCAATACATTAAATTAAATACCTGAAGTCACTTTCATAGGATATATATACATATCATATAAAATTTTGAGGCCCCTATAATTTGAAGGCCATTTGCGACAGCACACCTCGCATACCCTCATATACGGCTCGTGATACACATACGTCTTTTGTGTATGATTCTAATAAAGATTGATTGATCTATTACAACAAATGTCAAACTGTTACGCATCTTAAGTGGCAGCAATTTTGGAAACAACTTCATGTGCATAGCTTAGCTTTTTTTGGTTAGTTGGTTACAGATGAAAGGACTTTGCGAAAATTTGAAACGTTCCCTAAAGAGAGCGAACACTCTCATGAGTGGACCATTGAGTCGTACATATATTGTCACCGAAGCGAGATGCATGAACCAATCAACAATGTCAACTATCAACGTTTTGCAAGATATGCATGATACCTGTATTCATCTTCATCTTTGTTTTAGCCTTGTAGGGTAGAGGACCATATTGTCCACAGAATAACAAAGCAACGATGGGTTTTTTTTTCTTCCTAAAAGAAAAAGCACATGAAACTCAATAGTTCTGTGTTGTGGTCACCTTTTGATTTGGCCAATTGATCACCCTCCAAGTGTCCTCTTTATTTTTATGTTCTAATAGCTTTTACGTAAAGAGAAGCATTGCTTTTCCAACAGAAGACACCTTTATTTCATTTTTTCTGATAATACATCTCTTTCGTCCTTTATATTCCGTAGTTCTTTTCATCGTGTTGTCTTGTGATTCGATTGGCCAAAGAAAAAAAAATGCATTTTACTTTTGCTATCGTCGTTGATTTAGGTCTTTGTATGCCACATGTCGACAAGGTGAATATCATCATGTTTCCGTAAGATGAAATTTGACAAGGATGAGCGCAAAATTTTATCTACTATTTAGCTAAAAAGGGATTATTTTTTTGCTAAAAAAGTGAGAAACACGTTTCCAAGTTTAAACCATTCGTTGCCTTGCAACAAAAATTTACTACTAGTTGTAGTTGATCCTTGGGCTTTTGATAATTTACTGAGAACATATATGGCGGGATCAATGATCTTGGATCGAGTATAAATGCAAATGCCAATAGATCTTTTATTAAACAAAATATACCATTAAACTGATTTTTGCTTTCGTTTATAATGGGCTCACACAATATAAAGGCTTACAAGGTTTAGGGCAGACGTGCACTTGACGCCGTTCAAGGGGCCAAAAGATTGAAACAACGTCGTTTTGTCACATGCTATGCCGTTTTCTGGTTTTGGTCATGTCGTTTGGTAACTAGGCTAGGTAATTGGCTAAGTGGTTGGTTTGAGTGATGTTGTTATTGGCCCGATTATTTTTCTTTCTATTTAATAGCTTTTTAGGTTTTTTTTTCACCAACCTTTATGCACAATAATTTATACCATAATATCTTACTAGAACTTTGTATAGTGAGTTGGTACCAACATTATGTGAGGAAAGTATGTGACCTAACAACTTGGATTCGTTGTTTTTGGAGGTCCAATTTACCGGTTAGTTAGTAATTCTTATAATTGGTTATAATTCATTTCTAATTGATTTTGGCTTCTTACTGTCTTTATTTAACATGAAATATTATTCGTTGTTTTAAGATGTTTCTAGAGAATGACAACGTTTGGTTGTTTGGGAAACCTTGGTGCCTGTGCGAAGTTATATGATTGTTGTTGCATGGCTACGAATGTATGCATATGTATATTGATATTTTATTTTTGGTTTTTGTGTGTTTATAAATGTAGATTGTATCCTTACATTTTGGATTCTAGCATTGTCGAAATCATGTGGCTCCTTTGTTGGGTAGTCTGGGAATTCTTTGAAAAATATGTGTGTGTTATTGCATGGGCATGAATGATGCGTCGGGTTGTAACACACAAATTTTATAGCCTTCCTAGGTAGTGTACCTAATCGTTGTAGTGTAGTATAGGCAAGTCTAGGGGAAGGAGGGGTTGATCATTCATAGGGGAATGTGAGGTAGGGAAGTGTATTTCGAAATAAGTATAGAGGTTGAAAGAAGGATTCTTTTTGATATTTTTGTATTTTTTTTAGAAAGCAAATAAACAATCGGGTTATGAGGATTTTGTATTTTAAACTACTAATTCAACTAATATGAGGAAAATTAAATAAACAATAAAAGTAAAATGGTGGGAAGTTATTATATGGGGGCACAATGTATTTACCTAGGTTTTCATTATTTACTACTCATTTCTCATTTATTCTATCGAATTGTCACTATCAAATGCGGAGTATTCCTTATTTCCTATAGCGAACTGGTTATTCCCACATCTATAAACTAGCCTAAGTGAGCGATGCCTATCTGAATGTCAATAACCCACCCAATAACTAATTCACGCAATAAATAGCCATCCTAGTTAATAACCTAAGACACAAGCACTAAATATCGTGTTTTAGCGGACGTTCAAGCTAAGATACAAAATATAGCCAGTTTTCTAACTCCTAACACAAACACCATTAACTAGAGGCAATAGATAAAGCGATTAACAACTAGGGTTCATGAAATCCTAAGTAGATATTAATTAGTTTAGCCTAGCATAGCAATTGAGAAACAAGAAATACACATAATCAAACATTTAAGGATAAACATAATTATGATTGATGATAGAACTTATGTCAATAATACATAAGGTTTTCGACGGCCGAAAAGGCCAAAAACACGATAAAAGTCGCTAGGGTTCGGGTACAAAAGCTCCTCCAAAGTTCCACACACAATAATGAAAAATATGTGTTTGTATATATAGAAAACTTATGGTGATGGCGGCACTTGAGACTTGTGACACCGTCAGCTCGTCGTCCATGTAGGGTATCTTATTTTCATAGTCATACGTGATGGCGTCACCTTATGGGTTGTAACGTCGCCGCCTTGAAATTCTCACGCCGTCAGCTAGGCCGTCTCCAGACTCTGGTCCGTCACAAAAAATCAATAAATTGCACTTTCTAGGCAGAACTGGAAATCACGTCACAGTTGCCGGTCACATTGTTGAATTTGTTGTTTTTCTAAGTTCTTCATCCAATCGAGCCCAAAAATTGTACGTTCCCAGCATTTGCTCTACCAGGTATCTAATACTCAAAAAGAAGAAATTTAGGACAATAAATGATCAAAGTATATGAGTTTAGAGGCTAAATGACCCCTAAAAAGTATATGAAACTACACCTCATCAAATATTCCTTAACTTGGGATTTGGTTTCCTCAAGAAAATGTACTATTATCCTAATAAAAAGTACAAGTTAGAGGGCATTTATCATTTATTTAAAAATAGTTTACGACATAACCCGTTTAACAATACACTTTTAACAGTCATCAAGCACGAAACATAAAAGACTAGCACCTCACAAATAAGTGTTTGGATACTCACAATCTCTGTGTATATGATGGTGTATATAACATATGAAAATGGAAAATTAGCTCACTTACCATGACATAGTGCAAAGATTTTTTTGGATAAAAGGGTTACCCCCGGTAAAATATTACTACGTATTACTCCAAAACACAATTAAGTACAACGGATGTTGATGAGTCCCACACCTCAGCCCCAAAAGGCAAACCAAAAGCGCCTATGGTGCTTAAGAGCTAAACTAGGATAAGAAATGACATGCCATACTTATACAAAATAAAAAGAACAACCTATCTAAGCTAACCACATAGACTAATGTCATAACTCATATGCATTAGCAAGATTCAATTGTGCATCAGTCAAACCACAATCATCAAACTCATCATCATCATAAGGGTTTTGGTCATAGGTGTCCTGCTTCCACTGCTCCAATAAGCTCTTCATGCCCACTTCACTAACCATTTTAGAACCGTCAAATGCCATAAAACTTGTGGTTTCATTATTGTCCTCAAGAACTTCATCATCATCACTATCACTATCCGAAATAACCAAATTCCCAACCTTAGAAAACAGATTAACCTTTTTTCCATCATTGCCTATGTCAGGTGTGCTCTTTGAAGAAGGAGCAACATTATACGAACTAGGGATGTTTTCATAATTTTCCACGTGTCCTCCATCAACATTAGTAGCAACATTACCACTAGATGCTACATTAACAATAGCACCTTCATCCAAATCAACAATAGGGGTATTGGAATTTCCACATGATTGAACATTTTCTGTAATAGAATCATCTATCTCATAAATAGAAGCAAACACATTAGAAGTATTAACCACATTATGATCATTTGTAGGTTGTTTAGAAGTAGACGCCATGTTGATTGAAGTGTTCACCACTTTCACAGCCTTCTTTGGTTGTCTAGATGTAGATGCCTCTTTTGTGTTATCTTTTGTAGGAGACGTCTGGATATCCTTATGAGCAACCGATCGATACTCAAATTTGTTATGATTAGAATTGAACTTCTTAGTATTACCACCTTTCCGCTTCACAATAGTAAATCCATTTAGATAGATTTTAGATACACCAGAATGAATATCTTTGCTTTTACCCATCCCATTCACCATACGTTTTGAAGCGGATTTAGGGCAATCATTATTCAAATGACCATAGAGCAAACAAGTACTACAGCGAGGTAGTTCCCACTCATATTCAATGAGAATAGTTTCCTTTGTATACCCTTCCATACGAGTTTAGGAACATCCAACACTAAATTGTCACGAAATTCATCGGATGCATTGATTTAAATCATAGCTCTTGCATAAGTACTACGCCCCCATTACTCCAAACACACGATATTATTATAAGAATCTAACATCATAGGAGTACCAATTCTAGAAGAAATCAAACTCAAACCATCCGGTGCATAAGTAACCAAAGGGACATCGTGAAACTTCACCCATACCGGAACAAAAGATAAATCTTCCTTAAGAAGACTTATCGATAGAGACCAAATGTTAAGAAAGATGGGATCCCACGAATCATCCAAGGTCCATCTCGGAGAATAGACTCAACATCCTTTATAGACGAGAACTTGAAAAATAAAAAACCATTAGCTTTTATCTGAATTCCATATTTTCCCCAATTGTTACGCATAAACCATTTAATCACAGGAAATGCTAGTCTTTTACCAATAAAATACCCATAAAGTGAATTTTTCATCCGCTCAATCATTTCTTGTACCGAATCTATATGTAAACCCACATCATAATCAACATCCTTATGAAAGTTAGCTTTAATAGAAGATGCATGGTTGATTTTAAAAGCATAAGATGAAGGGGATTCTATATTAGTTTTGGTCATTGGTATGTTGCCTACCTTGTCATCAGAAGGCATATAAGCACTAGCAACACTACTCATTGCCTCTTCAAAGCCCTTACACGCAATCATAGTAAGAGTACGTGTAGCCTCATCACTCATAGTAGACTCGGTTTGTAAATTAGCCATGTTAAAACTTTGTTGCACGAACCCAGCCTCACCAACAGTGTTCACCTTATCCAGTGTAGCCTCATCATTCCTAATAGACTCACTCCTAACAATAGGTGTAGCCACCTGTTCATTTCCACTCGCATCAGGTGTTGGAAACTAATCATGGACATTCGCATCGGCATACGTGTTGCATTCACAACAGACACGCTTTTGTTTTTCACAACAATAGCACATTCATCTTGTGAAACCTCATGCACGTTTAAATCATGCATCACATTCCCAACCTCAACAGCAGATGGGTCTAAAAACCCATAATCACCATCAATAACACTCCTATTAACAATAGTAGGTTATCTTGGCCCAATAAAACTGCTTTTCCATAAAGCAATTGATTTTCCAGGTTACGAATCTTAGAATTAAGATCAACACCATACTCTAGACTAGAACCAATCGATATATCACCTTTTTTCTTTTTCTTCTTTTCCCCCTCCTCCCGAATCTAAGAACCCGTACTTCATCATCAAACCATAGAAAAACACGTAAAAACTAGAAGATCAAGCAACGTATATCTTCATAATTCAAGCAGAAATCCTAATAAAAATTAGGATTATTAAAACAAAAGATCCGTGATAAACCAATAATCAATGTCGATATACAACGAGTTAAGAATTTTTTCAAACGTAAATTCAATGCCGCACAGAACCTAAAAAAATGATAATGCAAAGATGCAAAGAAGCATTGGACGAACTAGGGATGTTTTTATTATTTTCCATGGGTCCTTCAATAAAGATTACCAAAGGCTTTATAAAGAATCAAACCTCCATCACTTTGGCATAAGAACATAGAATTTACTATCAAAGAGGTCTTTACAAAGAGTTTTAAAGTAAGGTGTCGGGTAAGGATACACGGTTAAAGGATATGGGGGGCTTTTTAACATGTGGCAAATTAATCATCTAAGTAATTACATGTAAAAGGTGTGTTGCTAAGCCAAGACTCGATAAACAATATAAACTCTACAACCAACTCTTTCTTTGCTTTTCTTGAATCTTTTCTTAACTTAAACATAAGCAGGATGGTAGTCTGTATATTTTTTATTCTTTTTTTTCTCATCATTTTTTTTCATACACTTTTACACTACCATCGTTTTGATCTTGTTTAACATAATACATCAGAATAACTTAAATCATATAATAACTTTAAAATATAACATAAACATAAACATATAATACTAGTTACCCAAATTAAGAGGATCCATGAACATGGAGCACTTAGATATAAACGTATGTGGCGGTAATAAAATGACGTTCTTCCCCATTTCTCTATAAATAATCATACTACAAAGAGTCTCAATCATCCCAAAATTGTATACAACTCAACTTAACGACATGTATTCAAACAAACAATTAACTAAGGGTTTATATTTTTCACATGGGGTACGTACACTAAAGATGAATGCAAAAACAGGGGGATAAGGCGATTTGGGTGTAATATTTTTGAGTTGAGTGTGACAAAAATGAAAAGATAGGCTCAGAGGAGTTCACTAGAGGTATCTTACACTAAAGATGAGTGCAATAAAGGGGTATGGATAATTACTTGACCAATGAAGCCAATGTAATATAACCAACGCATGCTAAAAACATGGTTAATCTTAATGCCTCTTATCACTAAGTAAAACTAATCACATGAATGTGATCTGGCCAAGAGCTAAATTGCTCATTTACAAGTGACGGCTTCGTGTTTTAAAAGAATAGGCGCCGAACTCGGACGGCCTAGATTTGACCCGGACGACGTCGAGATCAAGGGACGGTGTCACAAGCATAAGGTGACGCCGTCGCAAGACTAACGTGGCGGGACGAAACCCTAATATCCAGAACTCGGCGTCACAAATCAAAGGTGGCGCCGTCGCATGTGTAATCTTATATTTAGAATCCGAATGTTTTAGTTTTAAGTGTGTAGTCTTTTGAGTAAAACCTAAAACGAACCAAGGTCGTCTTGTACAAGATTTTAGGGTTTCATACCCTATCTTACATCAAGATAAGTGTTTTACTTCATTAATTTAATTATGTCTTCAATTAATTGTGTGTATGCTTGCATGTTTCCCATGTCCGCTAATTTACTTGTATGTTTGCTAGGGAATATGAAACTTAATTATTGAATATTGATTGGTTGTCTCTTATCTTAATTTTTAATGATCTAGTATTGCGATAGATCATCCGTTGTGTAGTTAATGCTTGATTAATCTTTGTGAACCATAGCTTATAGTACCTAGAGTCATTGTAGGCTAAACCATCCGAAGAGTGCCTTAGTGTTAAGTTTATAAATCCTAGAGATTTTGTAGGCAATAACCTTTGGTAGTTTCAAAGAGTTAGGGATAAACGCATACCCTACGACCTTAGACAGACAACGCGATTAAGAATAAGGACGTGACAATTCAACCATTAATAGGAGATAATTAAGGAGTAATAAAACCTAAGTAAACACATCTTTAAATCATCATACGAGCACACAATAATTAGACATAGACTACATACACCTTAGATTAGATAATTAGACGAGTAGAGTAATCAGTAGAAATACCACCCCCCATATCCAATACTCGGGATTCGTACCTTTCTATTTCTTAAAAACATAAAAAGATAAAAAATAATCTTCCTCAACCCCAACCTTAGCATAGTAACTTCTCACTAGCATTCCTATTCCCAGAGAATGATATCAATTCCGTGGCTTACCCTAATACTACACTACAACGATTAGGTTCACCGCTGGGGTGTTGAAAAACTTTCTCGACGAAAGGAAGTTCCTTTCACCCCGAACGACGCGTGTAGCGTTATCAAGTTTTGGCGCGTTTCGGGAATAGAATAGCTAGTTAGAGTCCACCTCGCTTAGGTTTCCTTGCTTGATTCTTATCAAGTAAGCTTTTTCCCAATTTTAGCTTTCTTAGTCTATCACCCTTTTCATGACCTTTGTTCAGAACCCCATCACTTTCATCATGGAAGGTGATAACCAACCACCATTCATCAACCTACCACCAAATGACCCGCCAAGAGGCCGTACTCTTGGTGAATACTCGAGACCAAGCCACCTAGGCTATAGGAACACCATTGAGCTTCGACCAAGCCCAAACCACGGCCTCCGATCCGACACCATCCGGTTGGTGCAAAACGGATGTGCATTCCACGGACTTCGTTCAAGATCCTAATCGAGATCTTAAGGATTTCTTAAAATTGTCGATTACATCGACCTTGATGCTACTACTAGGAGACCACACGTCTGCCTCTTCCAATTATCTCTACAGGACCAAGCTAGTAATTGGCTTGTGCGACTTCCCACGGCTCCATCTCAAGTTGGGATGATCTCACCTCTCGCTTCTTTGCTCAATTTTTCCCACCGGGAGAACCACTAAGCTTAGGAATGATATCTTGATGTTCCAACAATGTCAAGGTGAATCTCTACGAAGCATGGACTCGATTCAAGGACTTACTCCATAAAGTCCTCATCACGGCATTGATCTTTAGCTCCAAGTCCAAGTCTTCTATGATCATGTCAACTTCCCACCAAGCGATCCATTGACCAAGCGGCCGGTGGAAAACTTAGTGATCTCACCGCGGAAGAATCATGGGGTATAATAGAGGACCTTGCTCTCTATGACAACGAAAGTTGGAATGACCCCCGTGATTTGCCCAAAACCGTTAAGGCAATCTCCTTGCCTCCTATTGACTCACAACCTTCCAACCGTAGGATGCTTGAGCTTGAAAATCAAGTTAAATTCCTAATGAGTTCCTACGAAAATCCTAAGTCTTTACATCAAGTGAATAAAATCACTCTACCTTGTGAGTTATGTAGTGGTCCCTATGACACTCGTGATTGCACAAGAATCCCCGAACAAGCTTTTGCGGACTACGCGTCTACGCGTACCGACGGAGCGGGAGAGAAGTGGTACACTTTCAAGCCCAAACAAAACAACTTAGGAAACTCTTACAACCCCTCATGGAGAAATCACCCTAACCTTAAGTGGAATCAAAATTCAAGCACACCCCAAAGCTCATCTAGTCCACCTAATAGGTTCAACCCTCCAAACACCGGGAACCCCACTAGTCTTGAGGCAATTGCATCTAGATTCATGTCATCTCAAGAAACTCGATTGACTAAGCTTGAAGCCGATTTTAAACAACGACAAGGCGAGATGACAAACAAACTTGATGCCTCTTAAAAGCCTTTAATGACCGGGAAATTGGTGCACCCAAGTGATACTATAAAGAACCCAAAGTGAGTTCGATTTCATCGAATTCATGTTCTTGTTCACCATGGGAGAGTGCGATTCATGCCCTCACATCCTACTTGTTCACTCGTAAACGCTATCAACAAGGGTTTCAAGCAATCCAAAATAAGGTACCAAGACCCCGCACCATTGGTAGAACCTACTCTTGAGAACCCGTCAACCAAGAACCCAAACCTAATCTAGAGGAGGAGTACAAGGAACTCCATCAAGAAAAACCGGTTCTTGAAGTCTTAGCTCATGCACCTTATTATAATGCTTTAAAAGAAAAATATGAGCTAGAACTAAAACTTGGAAAACATGGGTCCGCTTTTGTGCGAAATAATTTTCCTAAGAAGTTAGACGATCCCGGGCTATTCACTCTTCCGTGTAGGCTTGGAACTTCCAAACCTCTCGATGCTCTAGCCTACTTAGGATCATGCATCAATCTTGTTCCGTTGTCCCTCCATAGAATCCTTAACTTAGGTAAGATAGAACCAATGGAAACCATCTTAGGTCTAGCGGACGATACGGTTCACTCGGTAAACGCTATCAACAAGGGTTTCAAGCAATCCAAAATAAGGTACCAAGACCCCGCACCATTGGTAGAACCTACTCTTGAGAACCCGTCAACCAAGAACCCAAACCTAATCTAGAGGAGGAGTACAAGGAACTCCATCAAGAAAAACCGGTTTTTGAAGTCTTAGCTCATGCACCTTATTATAATTCTTTAAAAGAAAAATATGAGCTAGAACTAAAACTTGGAAAACATGGGTCCGCTTTTGTGTGAAATAATTTTCCTAAGAAGTTAGACGATCCCGGGCTATTCACTCTTTCGTGTAGGCTTGGAACTTCCAAACCTCTCGATGCTCTAGCCGACTTAGGATCATGCATCAATCTTGTTCCGTTGTCCCTCTATAGAAGCCTTAACTTAGGTAAGATAGAACCAATGGAAACCATCTTAGGTCTAGCGGACGGTAGTATTGCATATCCGGTAGGGATAATAAAAGACATGTTAGTACACGTAGGAGAGTTGACTCTTTTGGATGATTTCCATGTGCTAGACATGAATAAGGACCCGACATGCCCATTGTTAGTAGGAAGAGGATTCTTAGCCACCGCTAGTGCCATCATTGATTGTAAGATGTCCAAAATAGTGGTTGGAGAAGGGAGTGCTAGGTCAATTTACGATGTCAAAATGCATACTTACTACAAAGAAGAGGAAATTCCCAATGAAATTAGGTTGGATAGAGCTCCATCTAGATACGGACCTTAGATTGATAAGAACTTCATAGGTCCCCAACGACCTTTTACTTGGATGAAGCCTTTGCTAGTAAAGCAACTTTCCATGAAAAGAAATGGCTAGGGACATGGACGTGAACCCGCTCGAGGACGCCTTAGTATTTAGGAAGATGACCAGTTCCTAGGAAGCTTGCCGTCAACCTTGTCATGAATAAGTGGAAAGTTGAGAGCGATAAGCCTAAACATAAGTAGGATTGGGATAGACCGCCAAGTGATGGTAATGGAGAGTGGCACATTAGGATGACGATCTATGACCCCGATGGAGAGAAATTTGAAAAGGCTTATCGAACCAAACGTACTACTAGGAACTTAAATGATAAGTTTGATCCTTACGACATTCTAAAGGATAGGCTTACTTATATCGGTACGTAGGGGCACGACTTCGAGTCTAGCTACAAGACTCATAAATAAAGAAAACCGCTTCATGGGAGGCAACCCATGCTTAATTGTTTGCTTGTTTGTGTCATGTATCTTTTATTGATTGTTTATTCTCATGTTTAAATATGTCAAAATGCTTTATTTTGTCTTTAACCTCGTCTTAATTACTTATAAAGGTATTTTACATAAGGGATAAGTGTAGGGAGGCTTACACACGTTTTCAAAAGAAACGTAAACATGAGAATTACAATTAATTAAAAGATATACATGTGTGTTTATTCGAGTCAAATGCTTGTATCGAGTCATAATGGATGTTTTGCAGAAATTTTTCCGATTCTAAAGATGTAAATTTTCCGAATTTTTCCGTAAAATCATGAGACCGCTTTTGTCAGGATAACTCGACGGTGTCAGATCGCAACCGACGGCCGGGAAGGAGCAAAAACAATCGATTAATTTTCTCGCTTTTCGTGCTACTTATAAATTTTGGAATTTTCCAAGTCTTAATTTTCCGAAATTCAGAAACATCCATTCCACAAGCATTATATCCTAGTTTAGTAGAGTCCTATATATATTGTTACCGCCGATTTTGCGAAGGTTTCGTTTGTTTTCTTCAAGTGTGCGGTTTAATTTACCAAGAAGATACATAAGATGAGAAGGAGCTTTTCACGCAAACGCTCTTCTTGAAGAAAGATGTAACCACCACTTTACACGGATCCTACCAAGCTAATCGTGGAGTATTAGTTTTTTCGCTTTTAATTACTTTCCATTATCATAACTTTGATACTTTCGGGAAACATTGGGGACAATGTTCGGTTTAAGTGTAAGGAGGGAAAATAAAGCGGAACTTTGAAACTATGCTTATCCTTGACTATTTGCTTTGTCCAATTGCATTTGCGTAATAAACCATGAGAAAATGTCGGTTAGGGTAATTTTGGCACCAAATTTTCAATTTTTTATGACATATAGGAGTGGGCCATTAGTCTTAATAAAGCGTCTCATGGATAGGAAGTTATATGACTAGCACAAAAACCTTTACCACTTAAATTTCACCCAAAATGTGAGGATCACCCTTAGATTAGTAGGAATAAAGCATTCATCTTTAATGCTTAGAGTGTGAACCGGTAGTATAATAGATTCTAGAACTTGTTTTGTGATGCATTCCGAGATCGCTAGTAAGACTACACTTGTGTAGTTAGGAATAACTAAATGATAAGAGGCATTAGGATAACCCTTGTTTGATACCTGTAATTCAATTACTTTTTCCACATCGGTTGAGTAATTCCCCACACCTTTGCGTTGTACTCATCTTTAGTATACGATACCCCTAGTTAACCCCTCGAGCCTATCCTTTTCGCGGTTCTCGTGATGTTTCGGTTTTCCGAATATCAATGAAGAGCATTGTTTACACCCCACCCCCAAATGTATACCCAAATCGCTTTAGCTCTACCTTGTATGCACTCACTTTTAGTGCATTATTGTTATCACACTTAACCCTTAGTTCAATTATCTAGTTGCTTGCATAAGTTGCTAAGTCAAGTCATATCCTTTGTTACACGCTTTGGGACGATTGGGACTCATGAGAAAAGTTAAATTTTATGAGATGACGGAAGGAACGTTAAATTCAAATTCCTTTATTTGCATAATAATGTACTCCAAGTGTTTTGATCTTTTCAATTGGTCATAATTAGTGTTAGAATAATACAAAACTCAAGTGTAGGATGTGCCTATAAATCCCTATCATTTTGATGTTATCGTAGAGGATGGTAGAGTAAAAGTGTATGAAAAAATCAAAAAAAATAGAAAAGAGAAAAGAAAAAATAGAGTGTTGAAAAAATAATAATAAATAAAATAAAAAATAAGAAAACATACGGGCTACCATCCTACATCTTTCTTTCAATTTATGTTTGTTTGTTTCAGTTATCTAGAGTTTAGAGTGTCGAGTCTTGGCTTAGCAACGCCATTCTTCGCATGCTTGTAACATAAAGATTTTTGACTTACCACCACTAAATAGCCTATCCCACCAAACCCTTTGTTTTCCTACCGTAAGCCTAACGTTACAACCCTTTAAAAGACCTCTTGGATAGTCTTTTCTAGGTGCTTACGCCAAAGCCATGGAGGTTTGATCTAGTCTCAAGCCTATGGTAATCTATGTACTAGGACCGGTTAATGAGTGTTTATCTTCCATTTCCAACTTGTTATATTTCATATACACCCGAGAGATGCGAGTATCCAAACACCCCATATGAGGTGCTAGTATGTAATTCGTGCTTGTTATGACTTTTATGGGCTTATATGTGTTGTGAATCATTCTAAACTAATGCTTCATGACCTCTAACTTATAAATTGATTAAAAAACAAATTTGCTTGAGGACAAGCAAATACTAAGTGTAGGGATATTTGATAAGGTTTTAAAATATACCTTTTGCGGGTCGTTTAAGCCCTTATTTGATCACTTTGTATCCGTTATTACTTAATATCGTTCCTTTCCACTTTTAGGTATCTTGAAGGCAAAATGTGGAATGACACTTATTCGGACGAAAAGGCGCGAATATACAAAGAAAATGGCTAAAGTCAAGAATCGAGACACTCAGTCATTGGGCGAAGGTGATGGCGTCAGCACAACTAGTGACGCCATCGGACAACTTTGTGACGGCCAAGAGCCAAATTGCTCATTAATAAGTGACGGCTTGTGTTTTAAAAGAGTAGGCCGCAACTCGGACGGCCTAGATTTGATCCGACGACGTCGAGGCGAAGGGACGTCACAAGCATAAGGTGACGCCATCGCAAGACTAACGTGGCCAAGACGAAACCCTAATAACGGCGACCCGGCGGCCACAAATCAAATGGTGACGCCGTCGCATGTGTAATCTTATATATAGAATCCAATTTTTAGTTTTCGGTGTAGTCTTTTGGAGTAAAAACCTAAACCGAACCAAGGTCAGTCTTGTACAGTATTTTAGGGTTTCATACCCTATCTTACATCAAGATAAGTGTTTTACTTCATTAATTTAATTATGTCTTCAATAAATTGTATGTATGCTTGCATGTTTCCCATGTCCGACTAATTTACCTGTGTGTTTGCTTAGGGAATATGAAACTTAATTATTGAATATTGATTGGTTGTCTCTTATCTTAATTGTTAATGATCTAGTATTGCGATAGATCATCCATTGTGTAGTTAATGCTTGATTAATCTTTGTGAACCTTAGCTTATAGTACCTAGAGTCATTGTAGGCTAAACCATCCGAAGAGTACCTTAGTATTAAGTTTATAAATCCTAGAGATTTTGTAGGCAATAACCTTTGGTAGTTTCAAAGAGTTAGGGATAAACGCATACCCTACAACCTTAGACACACAACGCGATTAAGAATAAGGATGTGACAATTCAACCATCAATAGGAGATAATTAAGGAGTAATAAAACCTAAGTAAACACATCTTTAAATCATCATACGAGCACACAATAATTAGACATAGACTACATACACCTTAGATTAGATAATTAGACGAGTAGAGTAATCGGTGAAATACCAACCCCAAATCCAATACCCGAGATTCGTACCTTTCTATTTCTTAAAAACATAAAAAGATAAAAAAATAATCTTCCTCAACCCGCTAGAGCATCCGCTGCCATTTGAATGACAGAAGAACGTAAAGGACTAAAACACATAGGGATCCCATAATCATCAATGAAATTAAAAAACTCTTCATTCGAGACAGAGCAAGTAATAATGTCAAGATTCTGTTTCAACATGGGGAGAGAAATGGAAAAACAAAAAGATCCAAGAAGAGATAAGAACAAACCTAAGAAGCTTGGGTTTCGCCAGAAAAGATGATTATTTTTTCCCAAGAGAAAAGGGGTGAAAATTCATGTGGAAGAAGGTAAAAATGAAAAAAGAAATGTGTGAAAATTATTTGTATTATGGGCTTGGTGGATCTAGGTCATACACGTTCCCCATTAACCCATTCGACGATTTTAAAGTCCAGTGCGTGGATGATGTGCTCTAATAGGTCTATTAATTTTAACAAGTTTTAAATTTATATTTTGCCGAACTAACGTATCAACAAACACTAACGGAAAGTGTACTCGATCAATGTAGCTAATGGGGTAAGTACGAGTCATTCGCTGGAGCAGTGTTGTTTAGACTAACCTAGTGAATTTTACAGATTTTAAAGAGGGTTTTGATTTGAGATTAATTATTCTACTAAAAACAAGAAAAGTAAATAAAACTAATTATACTAATTGTGATAAGGTTATTCAGTTACAAACATGCATTAAGTGGTATCAACTAATCTATGTGATTTATCTACGGTACCATATTGGTCCTGGTGATACCTACTCTTCTCACGCGGTCACTTTATTGAAGAGCACTATACTAACTTAAGTGTTTTCACATTAACTATCTAACCTCGGGTTCCTACTCCTCGAGTCCTAGGGAATGATGAACGTATTATTAGTTTATCACTATCACATGTTCACATCCATAGTGATTCAGACCACCTACATAGCTAAAAGAGCTACACTATGATGATCAGTAGATATCGTACACTAAACAAATAAACGAGTATATTATTTGAATGATAAACACATAAATTATCTAAAAATAATGCATCAAATCTTCATAAACGAAATAAACAAATGTAATAGTCATAACATAGTTCCATAATTTCAGTAGCAATACACGAGGTAATAATAAAAAATAAACAAATAGAAATCATGATGAAATCGATATGTAAATCGAATAATTATACTAAGTGTTGTGATTTGGAACCTTCGCCTCTTGATCTTCTTGTGTTGGGGACTGAAAACTTGGGTGGTGGAACCTTGGAACTCGGTTGTGGTGGTGTATGATGTGTATAAAACCCATATGTTAGGATTCTATTTATAGTGTTCCGTCCAGGGCACCGATACGGCATATCGAGTTGTGATACTGTGTATCCTAGATTTCTTGACTAGGGAATAATAAAGAATATTCCCAGCATATACGTGACGTGTCTTTAAATACGGTGTATTGCTAAAGTGTGATACCGTATTCTTCAATAATCTTGGCAACTTTAACTTGGGGATAAGATCTTCAATACGGCGTATGGCCAGAGTTTCATACGCCGTAAGCCTTCAACAATTATCTTAGGCATTAACTGCAGAACTTCAGATACGGTGTATTGCCAGAGTTTAATACACCATATGTCTTCTAATTCACAAATACCTAGTGAATTCTTCTAATTGTTGATACGACGTATCTCCAGAAGTGGATACGCCGTATGCTCTTCTTCATTTAAGCATTAATTAAGATAATGATAAAAGTACTAAAAATGCTCCTAAATACTGAAAATGATAAAAGTAATGAATTAAGCATCAATTTAGATATAAACATATAATAAATGAGCAATAATTGTGAGATAAATGATAGGTAAATATAGCATACGTATGATGTTATCAGTGGAATACACGCGTCCACATATGCAGTAAAAACACTCAAGTACATCCCTCAGTAAAAATATCATTAAAAAAGCGTGAGCCATGATTAAAACATTATAAAGTTGATGATTCTGACCAAGAATTTGATCGCCGGGTCGTGCTAATTCCATACGAATCAGTACTGAGAAGCATGTGCCCTTACCGAATTGACGTTTTGGAGGCTCCGACACTTAATTTTTGTAAAGACACTCTTCAAAAGCCCGCAAAAACCACTACGAACAAGAGTAAGTCTGATGCCTTATGCTTCGAAGACCAGCATAACATATCAGACTGGGGGGCTTGATGATGTACCCCATACTGTAGCTCGAAGCCTAGCCTATGAATGTCGCATACATAAAACACTCAAAGTGTTCATTGGCGTAAAGTCTACACCTTAAAGTAACCCACCAATACACAAAAGTTTATCTCTCAAAGCCTGAGCCTCCGATCGAGGATCCGTGAGTAAAAGACAAATAGAATATTTCATGGACCCTACCACAAATAACGATTGTCCTATATTCTATATTCCTGCTCGTGCAAACAACCGCACAAATAACGATTGTCCTATTGGCTTAAATGAATTTGCTCCATATCAACCAATCCGACTAAGACATATTGCGAGACCTAGATATTTTCTAAGTTTGCCTATAAAAACCCGCCTCATTTACACATTTCAGGTATGTCATCTTTCCTCTTTCTACCTTCTCTCTAAACATTTTCCTATCATACTCATTTTCACGTCGAAATCGGTTCGCAAGGTCAAACCTTGCTCTCCGACTAACCCAAACTTGCTTCTTTTTCTTATTTTAGGCCAACTCAAACTTTAAAAGTATCTAGTTTACATCACATGTAGGCTTTGATCAAGAAGGTACAATCCGTTGTACAGTAAAAAATTCTTATGCAGTGATAGGGAATCTTATCTTAACTAATTTTTTATTGAAAAATAAGCAATCGAAACTAATTAATTACATAATATTGTGTGCTGAAGTTTAATGTTTTACTCATACTACTCGTTTTACACGAGAGCAAACTGAAAGAAAATGATAATGAGCCTACCAAACACATAAAAGTTTAGAACATTAATCCAAACAAAAAGAGTAATCATGTAACGTGCACGCACAAGACATAGTCGAAACCATGTGGGGAACGTCTTTATAAAGCTTGCGAAAGTTACAGTTCCATGAGCACACTAAAAATGTCTTTTGTTTACTAGTTACTGTATATTAGTATTTATATCACTTTAAGGATGCATTGTGTTCCCTCTCCTTTAATATTTGATAGCTTCATCTTCCAAACCTTTACCACATATTCCACCCTCTTGAATTCAAATTTCTAATTTATTTGGATTTGCAGCTAGCAAGGAAATGCATATGTAGAAGGATAAAAAGTTGTCCCAATTCGATCAATTGGATTATAAAATTAACTTGTACAAACTCATTATAACCTCTTTTTTGAGCTTCTTGCTACCCTTCAATGATATTTACCGTTTGAAAAAACGATATGTATATTATATGTCAGGGAGAAGATCGAAAGCATCCATGTTCGACTTAGAATTTTTTATATGTTCAGTAATAGTGAACACATAAAAACCAAGCTAAGCAAGATCCTAGGAGAAGAAGTTGCAAGATTATGGAAAGAGTGTTACAACGGTCATTAAATCACTAAATCCAATATAAAGAATTGAAGCTAAATTAGTAGAATTCCATGTAACTTTTTTGTCTTTGATAAGAATGGCGTACTATATTAGATTTCGTTGGATGTATACCTAGCTAGTACGTAGCTACTATGCCTAACATTCCCATACGAGAAGTCCTCATTAGTCATATATTATGATAGGATAACTTCAACAAATATATATGCGAATCAAACCACCAAGATTGTCTAAGGGTGTCTCTGTGTTAGGTTGGAATTTAACCTAATGTTTTTGGTCTTTGTAAATGCATGTACTATGTATTCATATACGCACCATTTTGAACGGCTTAATAACTAAGAATTGAAGAAACCTCTTTTTGAGATAGATACAGATCAACTACGTGCGTACGTGGTATATCTTTTGGGTGGCTAATAAAACATAAACACCACCCACTAACCCTTTTGCCACCATTTTCATAGACAACACGAAGCAATCAAGACTTGCATGATTTAAGGAACTAACATATGACATGTGGCCGGGATGTAAGGGTGGTGGGGTGTTGAACAAAGTAAAGAAAGTCAAGTAAGTATACCTAGGCTTAAAGAAAATCCACCTCTATAAATATAGGTCCAATCTAATTACATGCTAATATTATGCATTATTAAGTCTAAAATGTGCTTGCTTTCTCGGTTGAAATAGCAACTTTCTTTACCTTTTTTACGAAAAAGTTGTCCAAGGAAAGCAATTTGATGCATATCTAACATTACTACCTTAGCTTGTCTTAAGTTGCGTGGTCGGTTTTGTTTCTTGAAAGTAATATGATTTTAATTAGTTAATCAAATATACAAATGTGTATTGCAAGGTAAACTCATGCCAAATAAAAAAAAGGTAATTTTTCATTCATTAAATAAAAATACGAATTATTATATGAAAATAAAATAAGTATAAAAATTAAAAGAATATAAAAATAATTAAAAAAACACAAGATAAAAATGCATCAAAGTATCATTAACTACTCCCCCTCCTCAAAATTATAATCCCCTTTTAATTTTTTCGGTTTTTCTATTACAACTTTGACCTTGAGTATTTTTGCTTGTGTTATATAATAATTGATGGATATATATGAATTGATTGGGTTATAAATGTATTTTGATTGGTATAATTTTTATCAATTATTGTATAACACAAATAAAATATTTAAGGTCAAAGTTGAAAAGAAAGGACCAAAAAAGTCAAATGGGACTATAATTTTGAGACGGAGGTAGTAATTCTTTTACCGATGTCGTTGCAAATGTGCTCCATAATATTTTATTAAAGACTTGCGTGTGTTTCTTTATCGCGTAATTCTTTGGCTTTTCGTCGTTGTACTTCACATCTCTTGATCCAAGTACATTGTATATTTTGAGGATTAATATACAACTCTTTGAATTCACTTATCACAAACTTTTGATCTTTGAGAATCATGCTATGCAATATGATGCAAGTATACATGATTCTTCGAATCTTGTTGACATGGTAACAATGCACCGGTTGTTATATAATTCCCCAACATCTTTGAAGGACATCAAAAGCTCGCTCGACATCTTTTCGTGCACTTTCTTGTCGCCTTTTAAATAATCCATGTTTCTTGTCTCGCGCCACCGTAAATTATTTGACAAAAGTTGCCCACTGTGGGTAAATCCCGTCAGCTAGGTAATGCACATTTTCATACGTAACTCCATTTACATCAAACGGAGCCAAATTGATGATGCAATCAATAAGGTCGTCAAATAATAGATTATTATCTAAAATGTTAATATCGTTATTTGCACACGCCACCCGAAAAATGCATGTCAAATCCACAAATTTTACAACGCAACAACTTCAAGCAAATAAAAGGCCTATAAATATGAAAATTATATTTTTACAATCCTAATAATAAAAGAAAATTATTAGAAAAGAAAATTATTTTTAAAACTATTTATTTAATTATTATTAATTAAAAACTATTTATTAAGTATTTAAAATGCACTAAAATATAAGAAAATACAAAATTAACCTAGAAAAATGAAATTATAACTTAGAAAAATCTAAAATATGATAAAACTTATTTTAAAACTGAAAATATATTTTTTAGATTTTTTATGTATTTATTATGAATTTAATACTATTTAAAACTAATTAAAATGCTAGAAAATACTATTTAAACCAAGAAAATTATGGAAAAATATTTTTTATGACTTTTATATTTATCTTAATCTATGAAAATTGAAAACAAATTTTTTTAAGCTTTTTCTGATTTATTTGTATTAAAAGTTATTTAAAAAGACTTAAAAACTAGTTTAAATAAGGAAAAATACTAAACAGTGATGGAAAAATATGAAAAATTCAGGAAAATACTAAAATATTATTCTAAGTCTAAGAAAAATATAAAACATATGCTTATGTGGAGGAAAATGCAAGCATGATTATAGCGCTTATTAATAAAGCAATTCAAAATAAGCTAAAAGCCATCACAGAATACCGATTGAACACGAAGCTAACTAATGCTATATTAAGTCTAAATTAGCTAATTAACAGTACTCTTAATTATTAAATAAGCTTAAACTAGTTTTGAGCTTATTGGATTAATAATGAAAAGCAATGATTAGGAGGCTTACTTTAAGCTATTGCATAAGCTAAACAAATAAGCTAAATGGAAAAACAGATATAGGGACTTAAAGTAGACTGGCCTAATATATTTGGACCAAAATCAGCTTCTCACAAGCTTGAATGAAGCTTGTGAACAAGTACAAGTTGTCTGTGCAAGCACGGTGAATCTTGAGTGTGTGCACTGGCATGCATTTGACAAGGGGGTCAAAAGAAAGCTAAGAATAAGCACTTTATAAGCTAAGCAAAGATGAACTATTATTTTTATAATTTATTTAAGCAACTAAATTTGATTATCCCAAAAGCTGAATGGTTAAATCCTAATAATAAACACACAATGAAATTCTAAAGTTTATTCAAAAACTGACCAAAGGAAAATTTTGACTTTTTAAGGTATGAAGCAGTTTGACTTATATGACTTTGTGATTGATTTTATAAACTGAACATGTTATGATAAGCTATAATAAGATGATTATAAGCTATATTATCAAGTTATCAACTACTTAGATGAGATTTGCACTTAAAAATCCTAACAGTTATGAACTTAAGACAGATATAGAGTAATTTTGACTTATGTGTTCCTAGGATGCAAAATTATGATCTAATTGGATTGAAATTACCTATATGAGACTAATGTAATAACAAATAACCACTAAATCTTCCTCTAATTCAGATTAATACTTTAATCCAAACACTACTTAAACAAGCAAATTTAAAACTTATCCTAGCCTATGATCTGATATATTCAATAATGGTAATAAATCTATATTCTAACTACTGGATAATGACTAAAAAAAGCAGAAACAACAATTGATCATAACAGAAACAGAATATTTAATAGCTCAGTTTGAGAATTAAACTCACTTGGATCCTTAGCCACTAGGGTTTGCCAAATAACAAGTAATCAATAACCACTACCCTACACTGATTTCAAACCAAATTTCAACTTATTATCACCCCATTTCCAGCTCTGCATCAATGATTCAATACACAGTTGACTTTTGTTGACTGAGGTGATTTTGAAAATAAAATTGAGTAAAGGTTTATATAAGCAATCAATAAGCTATAGGAGAGCTTATCAGAGCTTATGAGAACTTAACAACAATTGATAACAACATTCAATTTAACATGATATTCTTTTGAAATTAAAATTTTACATAAACTGAAAAATGAAAAGGAAACTTGAAATTTATTATTGATAAAGGTTCAAATACATTCAGAAACACTTAAACAAGTACTTGAAAATTTAAACATACACTAGAAAGCTTGAAAATATTAAAACGACATTTTCTAATCTAAATTACACTACTTGGTTCTTCATCTCTGCTTCATTTCTTCTTTATATGGATTTATTCTGTTCCTTGTCGACATTAGATTAAATCCCACCTATTTCCAACCTTTGGATCACTTGAAATCATCAGAACCACCCAAGTGGCATTTTGGCGGGAAAAAGTCTTTGATAGCAGGTATATGTATTTAATGTTTTTTTTGGTTTATGTAGAGGTGGAGGGGGGTTGTTAACCAGCTGGGGGGATAAGGTAGGTGAGGTGGAAAGGTGGGGAGAGGTGGAAACCATGGCTGGTTTTGGTTTGCAGTGTGGGAAGAGAAGGGTGTACAGTGAGCGCGGTATTTCATTTTAAATTTTTGGGCCGGGTTTGGTTTTTGGGCTTGGTTTTGGGTTTGGATATTACAAATGGTCCGTTTGGTTTAATATTAATACAAGGATCAAAATTGTAATTGTCCAAACTTGAGGTGAACCTCGCAAATGTTCCAAAGCTAATAATTATAGTTCGGTATTTTTATGACCTCTTTCAAATTGCCTGCTAAAGTTGTCATTTTGCTTTAAAGGGGAAGTTTTCCATTCCCAATACATACAATCAATGCTTCAGACCATTCCGGAAACCCATAAACCCTCCTATGTGTTGCATATATATTTTGAATGTCGTTCAATTTTTCGGGTTCCTTAAAACTCAAACATATACAAATCAATAATGCACCTAGTAAAATGATCTAGACAATCGCGCGCACAATGTTCACCCATTTGTAGATATTCATCAAATGGATCAGGTGTTGTGTCGTATGCCAATTGTAATATGATGGAAGTGCATGTTATAATAACACTAAAACTCAGTTGACTTGTACAAGCGGGTCAGACTTCAAATAATTTAAAATGGTCATACGATATCGACGTCTAAAATATGCCTTCGGCTATTTTGGATTATCACCAAAATAATCGGCCAACAAACATGCTTTAGCAACAACTAATTCACGGTATATCGAATTAATTACGCGTACAGAAACTTTGAGCTTGATGATTTTGCAACGTTTGAGGATACTGATACGCTTGCGTCAAAAAGAAAATGTTATCCTCAAAGGAGTCGTGACCTTATTATTCGGAGATTTATGTGAACATGGTTAAATGAGGGTATGATATATAAGGTCGGATTATAAAAAATATATACTCTTTTCTTTCATATTTATTGTCCATATTTACTTTTTGATTGCCCCAAATTAATTGTTCACTTACAAAAATGAATAGGAAATATAAATCAAGTTTACTATATTAACTTTACTTGAGGTTATTATTACAAACTTTAAAGAAGTTTTAAATTAATTAGTTAAGGGTAACATTGTCTTTTTTTCAAAAAAATAGAAGCTTGATATTTTCTTAAATTATGTGTTTTTTTGTCTATAGACAATTATTTTGAAAGAAAAGTACAAAATTAGTATAAAATCTTGCATCAAGTTCTCATCATGGTGATTTTCCATCCTAATTCCCTAAATGGTCATGCGCAACCACGCATCTCCACAACTCCACTAAAATTGTGTCACTTGTCCATTTACAAAGGCCCACATTAACTTTCACAATTCCGCAACCGGCGGCTACTCAACCGGCGGCTGCGCAACCGACGGCTGATTTGGCTGATACTTTATTGGAAAGGTAACAACAATCTTACTTTTTAGATTTTATTTGATTTTTGTTACCTTTCCAATAAAATATCACTCAAATCACCGTCGTCTTCACCGCAGTTGAGTGGCCGCCGCGCAATTGTGAAAGTTAATGTGGGCTTTTTGTAAATGGACAAGTGGCTAATTTTAGTGGAGTCATGAGATGTGTGGGCATGACTAATGGGAATTAGTTGAAAAATGACCATGATGGAGACTTGATGCAAGACTTTGTACTATTTTTGTACTTTTCTTTTATTTTGAGATGGAGAGAGTATTTAATTTGTAACTGTTGGCTAGTTCTTTTAAAAGAAAAAGCACATAACCAACGTCCGTTGCTATATCACGCCAAACCTAACGCCCCCAAACGCCTCGTTCTCCGAAATGGTAACCCTGGCAACGTTGGGTCCACGTCGGCATAACGCCAGTCCTAAGTTACCATACCCAACCCTCTAAAGGTAAATGTGCATCGCATGGTAAATTCGTACCCAAAAAGCGCTAGAAAAGGCTAACGTATGATAATACATAAATAGTACATGTAGGCTAGCCTAGGGATGTACACAAGAGGCATTTCTTTTATATAATAAAAGAATTAATCATTTCAGAGTGATTTTGTCAATTCATTCTTATTGAAAAAAAAATTTTGGCCAATAGGAAAGCTCGATTTCGTCACGTAAGCAAAATCGTGGGACGTGATTGGTTAATAAAAGTCAAAATTAAATTGATTTTGGTCACACTTTAATAAATTTGATGAGGAAATTTGATTGATAAAAAAAAACACATAAAAATAGAGGTGTAAAATTTATTAAAACAAAAACTTAAAAAAAGATGAGGTAATTAATAAAACTTTAGTGGTTGAATTTTTAAAAATTATATAGAGTTAAGTGTAATATTATAAGCCTCCATGTTTTTTAATAACTTTTGATTATAAACAAATACCCCCTTATATTTTATACACTTTGTACTTTATATCTTAAAAAATACAATGTATATGTTGTTTTAAAAACACAACATATAAATTTGCATAAGATTATAAGTATCAATTCTTTTGTATGTACGTTAATAAGGACTCATTTATTTCATTTTTAAAAGTTTAACCTATGTGGACACGAGTTTACATTTTAAATACGGCTAAATTACTGAAAACGGAAACATAATTATCAAATTGTAAGCACTGGTTACTTTAATATAAAAACAAATATACGCGATTATACTTACAACAATGACTCATGTAATTCTTATTTGTTTATCTAAGAATATTTAGAAAAACATGTTTAAAAAACTTTAAGGAGTATACTTTAACTTTACATGATTATTTTATGCACCAATAGAATGGAAGCATGTTACAAATTATTGCTTTCACTCTTATAGGATAAACTCTAGACACGCGTATGGCTTAGGTTTAAGTAAACACTGTTTATTTAGTTCGTGGGTCTTCGAATCACTCCATTCGTCATCTTCATATAGACTTAACCCCATCGAATATCTTACAAAATGTTCAATAATTTAGGCGTTCCGGTAAGGAGCCTCAATCCCTTTCATTTTTCTCGCCACGTCGGCCTTTCTCTCCAATGATCTCCGGGGTGCATTGGGTCAAGAAAGAGACGAGAAAATAAATGTTTTGATATTAAATGCACACAAAAATTACAAAGAAAATCTCGATCATGATCGTGACCAAATTGTGTGAAACTTGTGTTGGATCGATATATACTCTGACCAAGCTAACTATGTAGCTTGTAAGGGCTTAGCAACCTCGGTTAAATCCTAAGTTCTAACAATGAAACAACGATATAACTTTACTAAGTATGCACGGAACTACTTTAATAAAGCTAAGAAGAATAACTTAACTTCAATGATTTTATTAATACTTTGAACACCTTGATATACTGATTCACTAACA